>NMRB01002283.1:101377-114935 GCA_002633025.1 Notospermus geniculatus
AACCCTTCCACTGTGATTGGTATGAGCAAAATGTTCGTCATATTGGCCTAACGCGTGCATTTTGGAAATTGGCATCAAAATTACGAAGTCACCATAGGTGACCAGCCATTCATCAAAACCACAATGCCTTATCTTTCATATAATATGTTTACTACATTCGTAAAAGGGGTTGGGACAGAATTATTCTCATTTTTGTGCCCAACAAATATATTCGTCTGCTATACCGGAAGTAGGTGCATAGCGTACGATAAAATCTGAGTCACCAGCGTGATAACGTGCTGTGCGAGACTCAACCTGACAGGTGGACATTCAAAAAAATGGAGCGAATGATTCGATTCGAGTCATGTCAATTTGTGGTCTTGGTGATGTCGGCAGGGTTCGTGCGGTCGAAGAGGTGGGTTGACTGCAAATCAAACATGTCGTTAGATTCGATGTAAACCAGCAGCACAAATTCATCAGGTAAACGGTGATCAGTGAAAGGATTACCATAAGAACAACGTCTAGATATTTCAGATATAGGTATGTGGCCGACCATGATTGCTCAGCACCGTCATAGTTGCCTTATACAAAGCTTCCAAGCCAGACGTCAAAACCGAAAAAAACGACTACGTGCTGCCTACCAATGTGAATGCCCCATGAATGTTTTATGCAGCCTCTTCTAGAATTGAGATCAAATCACTGTTTGACCCATCTTGATACCATTCATCTCCATAACGTGCGCTGAATGGGCCATTTATACTTCGTCTCCGGCTAAAAATGATCTGTATAACCATCGTACAGGGATCAATGGCATCCTTAAGGACTGCAGATAGAAGGGGAGGAAATGGTCAGGAAGGCGGTCATGCTAATGTTTGTCGTCCCACGCTATTGTGGCGATGTTCCAGGAACTATCAAACCACCTCGATCCATCTGAGGCGGTAGGTCTGGTAGACTTCACCACATAATCTGAATACATCTCCTTATGGAGTCTAGACGTCACCACATAATCTGAATACATCTCGTTATGGAGTCTAGGCGTCACCACATAATCTGAATACATCTCCTTATGGAGTCTAGACGTCACCACATAATCTGAATACATCTCGTTATGGAGTCTAGACGTCACCACATAATCTGAATACATCTTCTTATGGAGTCTAGGCGTCACCACATAAGGGTCTTTTTCAAAAAGTGAATTTTGGTTCGGACGGAAATTGATAACTTCAAATTAATTTTGTGTCCAGCTGTAAACATCTGAGTGAANTGAGGGTTTAAAGCAGCGAGAATATAATACATGTATGTGTACGGAGGCGGTTTCTAGTTCATCACTGGAGGCTTGGCAACAAGTGGATTTCAATTGATAACGTTTCCCCGGGAAACCCGTTGATGATCATCCCAGTCGCTCAGACACACAACTAGTGATTTATGTTGTCTTCATGCGATTGTTCTCGCTTTCTCTGCCGATCTGCATATAAACGTCCCAGGATGAAGTATGGGCACAACATGGAGGCAAACTCAGTGAAGTTGAGGTTTGGGATTGAAGTGAGCGAGCTTCTTTTGGCGGGAAAGCATGTTTCTTACCAGAAATGTCTGCCTAAATGGCATTTGTGCAATATTATACTTAACCGTTCTTCATAGCCAACTGTAGGCTACATCTCCAATCAGAGCCAACTGTACATCGTCCATTTATAGCCAACTGTACACCATCCAATTAGCTTCCTCGTTTTACATTCGATGACCAATCAAACCCTGTGAATGGGAATATAGACATCACGGTCTTCGTAATACATTCCGATGTTGCCCCCTCATTTATTCCATACCCTGAAGTATCTTGAGAACTTATTAACCTGAACCAATCAGCGCACTGTTTTAATACCACGTGACGAAGGAGATTATCACGATTGGCTGCCGTCGAGAAAACCGTGCCCGTTCACCGCACCCTGTTGGAACGACAAGCCGCATTGCCGTTCCGGCGGCCGTAACCGTATGCCGGACGCCGGACCGCAAACCGTGCTGTGTATAAACGGGGCTTAAGATCCATTTCTGAGAATTAATCAGTAAATCCATACTGCAACCTCAACCTGGGGTAACTTCCCTGCCAATTTTGTCATTCCAGTCCCCTCGGATGGAATCCAGCTATCAGAGACAGATATCACAGTCAGAGAGGGAGAGTCTAAGACCATAACGTGTCGTACAACATCAAGCAGTAACCCAGCAGTTAGTGTCTCCGTCAAGAAGAAACTAGGATCTACAGAGGTCGATGTGACTGGTTCTCCAAGTGTGACAGATGGAGCGAATTCAGGGAAGGACGTCAGCGTGGACATCAAGTTAGACACCAACAGGAAGGACAATGGTACAGAGTACATCTGTACATTTACATATGCATCAGCTACTACATTTACAGAGACAGCAACGGTGAACGTCCTGTGTAAGTTCCCCATAACAAAAGTTGGCGTTAGTCGATGATAAGAGAGGTTTCATTGTATTTAAAGGCCCTCTAGTCCGAAAGTGGGCGGGGCTGACCAAACCTGTGTTGCCACCTATTGTCAACTTTTGTTACTAACAAATCAGTAAACTAAATAATTTGAAATCGCGCGCGTTTCACAACTTTTTGTTTGTTTTTGCGCGTAAAATCATAAATCTATTTCAGCTACAAGAATATTTATCAAGATAGATATTAAAAATAGATAACAATAATGTTTTTTTGTTTTGTTTTGGTATACACAGTGCTGCCACCTGTACGAATGAGAATAACTATTATGATCAACCATGTAAATAAACAAACCGTAATGTTTACATTTCGGACTAGAGGGCCTTTAACATCTTCATTTTGATGAACTTTTTCATTGTCTTCAGGGTCGGCTACTGAGTTGAAGATGGTAAACAAGCCAAACACGCCTGTCGCGGTTGGTGGTAGTATAAGGGTTAACTGTGAAACAGACAGCAGTAACTCTGGCTCACCTGGAGCTATATCGTGGTACAGGAATAACCAGCAGATCACATCTGGTGTCAAAACAGACACACGACCAGCCTCAGATGGCGGCACAATTTACATCAGTCAGCTGACATTCACGGCAAGAAAGGAAGATAACCAGGCCAAGTATGAATGCAAGATAAATGATCAAACAAGCTGGAAAAAAGACGTGATCATCACAGTGTATTGTAAGTGGGATAACCTACTCGATTTATTCATATCATTCAGCGCATTATTGACGGTTATAATTTCTTGTGAAGTTTCCAAGCGAAAACTGGCGTATAGACCTATACCAAAAATAGATCTATTTTTGCCTATACCCAAAATTTTATTAAGGAACTGCCGGAGAGGAGTGAACTCGCTACACAGTTGTGTACCGCGCCCCCTTCGGTTTACTCGCTCTCCACAACTGCTTTACTTCGTGGAAGTTGCCGCGTTTGGTCAACAGATGGCGTCAGGGCCTGGCGCGAGTTTTACAGCCTATCAGCATGCTGCTTTCAGAACTCTTTGGCCCGTTGGCAACGGATGTTCTTGTGCTACCATGTCTACGAACCGTTCGACCAATGAAAAAGTGTCTCAGGCCAGCTTGGTTACTGGTTGCTCGGTGCTCTCATTGGTCGACTCTCTCAGCGCCATCTGTTGACCGAACGCGGCGAATTTTACGAAGTTAAGCAGTTGTGGAGAGCGAGTAAACCGAAGGGGGCGCGACTCACAACTGCGTAGGAAGTTTAGAGAGGAGTTGAGCATAATTAGGAGGTAGACACCTGTCTCTAAAGCTAGGAATCCACCATTAATTTTCAAGCTTATTTTGCGTTGCGACTTTAACTGGGTTGCGTTGCAACTGGGCACTCGATCGCCGTATTAGTGGACTCGCTGGACGTGATTTCCTCCAATGCGAAGTAGTGGTCAATAGGAGCAGTCAGCCGCGCATATTGCCAACAGATGGCAGCAAAGTCTTAGCGGACCAATGTACAGGAAAATCTACGTGATTGCTGCTCGATCGATAATGACTGGGTCCGCTAGATGCATTGAATTGGGCTGTAGTGACACCTAGTGGTCAACTCGCTGACAGCTCCTATTTCAGTCGGCAATCGGTCGGCGACAGGTGTGACAGGAATCGACGTCCTAGGAATGCAGATCCGCCTAACAATAGCCCGCTATTGTAAGGTTATATTCGAATGGTCATGGTCTCTCTAGCCTTAAATCCCCCGCTGAACAGAGAGACTGGACTTTGATTCCAGGGGACTTGGATTCCTTTCACATCTGTATCAGTTCCTTGCGATCGTATTCAATCGCAGCTAGCAGGTTGCAAAGCAAGTCGCAAAGCAGAAAATCAGCAGTGGATTCCTGGCTTAAAGCTTAGAACTCTTGTTCCATTGCAGCTGTTCCCGTCGCACAAATCACTTACGTTAAACGACAAGGCGCAAAAATGACAGCAAGATGGGCCCCCCTGCGTCGTTCGTATACAAAACTTCAAATAAAATACTGTTCAGAAGGTGATCCCGATGTATGTCGTTATCACCTCGTGGCGAATCAGACGGCTGGAGAGACGAGCTTTGTGATCGAGGGGTCGGCCTTGGTGAAGAGTGTCCTTGTCCTGTATTTGGAGGTGTATGATGGACCACAGCTCCTGGTTTATTCAGCACCAGTCACTGAAAGTCGAGATGTTGTCATGAGTACTTGCCAATGGGCGATAATTGGAACAGCACCTGCAATTCTGGTCGTCGTGGTTTTTGTCGTTGTGGTTGCCGTGCTGTGCAGAAGGAACAAGGCTTGTCTTTCGGGTAAGGAAGTAGACTAGTACCTGGTCCTACCGATGGTGTCGCTTTTGAATGGTAGGACCAGTCTTGGCCGCCATTTGTGGAGGAATTCTGACAGTGACGTCACTTGAAATTTTTTTGTAAATTATGTAAATTTATTCAATTCTCAATACGGCTCACGTACCAGAATGCAGATAGAAGGTGACCGACCTTTGACCCAGGAAATTCACCAATCACGCCGGGGGTTTTCCATGTTAAAAATAGAAAATCTATCAACATAATACATGCATCACTGCTCTGTTTCGTCAGAAATGCCACAGGATGCCAATATTGACAACGTCTTTGGGGAAAATTTGCACGGAAAATTGTGTAGAAAAATGTACACATGCTTTGACGGCGCGACGTCAACAGCGAGAAAAGTGACGTCAGTACGTCATTCGGGTCTTATACTTGCTGCGCCATCTGCAGTCATGCGGGTTCCCCATTGCCTCATCGTAGAAGTAAGAATATAATTTTGGTCGCAGTTTCATGTTGTCTGCGGTTAAACATTCCATGCATTTTCTTTTCGTTTAGGTCCAAGACAAAACGAAAACGTCCATGAGCAAGATACTAGTAACTCAAGAAGAAAACAAGAGGGAAGGGAGTCGACGACTGTGTACATGAACTCAGTTTTCGAGGGTAGGTTTGCTGGATTACAATGGGCACTAGCCCACTGCCTCAATAGGTGTCACTAGTGGTTAAATCGGCTAAATCTATTGAAGTGAAACTGACATCCCGGTCCTGCCCCCACCAAAGGCGTCCATTATATAGGACCTTGTTTCGGTGTTGCCCTCTATCGTAGCTAGCATTCCCATTGAGTTAAGGTGAAGGGATACCTCTGGACCCATGTTCCCGAAGCCGTCGTAAGGTTAACGATGTCGTTACGCTATGCATTTTTCCAGTTTTAACGAGATCGTTAACCTAACGACGGCTCTGGGAACATGGGCCCAGCACAGGCCTAGCGGCGGTCTCAGAACTAAAATCTATTGTGCGGCCACATACCGGTATCCCAACCCGCGGGTGTCACAGTCATATGTACGCTTTTTTGCAGGTGGAGAAAACACCTCAGGGGGCGAGAACGAGGCAAATTACCTTCATCTAGGTAATAAGGAAGAAGAATAAAACTCCCACTTACCTGTCCCATTCCTGAACTCGGAAAAAATGACCAAATCCTAAGCTGAGGGTAATGGGGTGGGGTATGGTCAGAAACAGTAATATGGTCAGAAGCAGTAATGGCCTGTCCACTTACTTGTCCCACTCCCGAGCCTGGCAAAGAATGACAGCGTGCGATATCTTCAACTTTAGGATTTAATCATTTTTCCCGAGTTCAGGAATGGGACAGGTAGGTCGTAATCTTGATCTGATAATCTTGGTGGTGCAAAAGACGCACAGATATTGATATGATTACCAACACAGAATTGGTGGCATGAGGATCCAACCTGGGCATCATTTTTGAAGTAAAATGTCATCAATGTCAACATTTGATTCACAATTCATGAGTTCATGGTTACTAGCGCCACCTGTTGCTTAGTAGAAGTACTGTTAGTAGCCTAATTGCGAACTGCCTCTAGANGATAGCAGTACCGCAGCCAGTCTCTATTTATGACTTGCGGCTTTTCATTTTCAGTTGATGACACTGGAAATAATGACTTGACAAGTGATCAGCGAGATCATGCTTCAGGTATAAATGTTAATCCATTTAGAATCCTCTACTTTGGACATTTACATGTATTTATATCGGACCTCATGGGAGAATCCCGTGAATATAATTGGCCGAGACTAGTCACGTGAGCGGTGGACATTTTTCAATGTCTCCCACTCAAAATGAGGTGCCCATCGCTTACAGAAAAAAATGACGGCTTTTTTTGTTTAAAACCGCTTCGAATGTTTGAAGTGGAATATTACGGACTCGAGCTTAATCGTATTTTGGTGTCGGTTGGCCTAGTATCGCCACGTTTAGCACAAACACCTCCAACTGTTGAATGGAACAGAGGGAATGGCATGTTCAGAGTTAATGCTGCGCCTACACTGGTCCGCAGCGCTCAGTGCGTGAGGCGAAGTTCTCCATGGGTTTTTTCCTACGAAGTATGAGGTAGTAGGTCTACACGACAGATGGGTGGGCCATGATGCCAATAAATCAACGGTACACCACGCTGTGATGTGATTACAATCATTATCATGTGTTACAGAGGGGATATACGACTATATTGGACTCCCGCCGTCAAGAACCAAAGAGGTTGGCCAAACAAGCATTCAAGGTGAGTTTATAAATTTTGAGATTTTGATGTGGCAATTTCACCCTGATCCAGATATCGGAAAATGAAACGCACGCACGAAAAGAAAAGAAATCACGTGTTGAAAAAAGTGATCAGCGAGATCAGTTCCAGGCACATAATGGTATTGACCAGTCCTGTTCATGCAGGCGCGGATCCGGGGTGGGGGTTGGGGGTCGTGCCCCCCCCCCCCCTGCTCGCCACCACCAATTGTTTTTTTTCTTCAATAATTTGCGACAATAAGCAAAAAACCCCGAAAGAAAGCTTCTGTTTTGGTACTGAGATGCCAGGAAATCGCATCTTCGGCCTTCTAGATTTCAACATTTTCTGGGGGAGGCCCCCCAGACGGCCCCCGTCGGCGCGGCTAGCTTCAGCGCCAGCCTGCAACGACCGCCCTGACCCTCTCCTCTGCCAAAAATCCTGGATCCGCACCTGTCAGGGGACATTTATTTGTCTTTCATTCACTTTTTTCCCAGTAAGTGAAGGGTATTACAATGTACCACATTGATTATTATGTGTTGTAGAGGTGATCAACGAGTATGACGATACTGTACTCCCGCCGTCAGGAAGCAAAGAGGTTGACCACTCGAACATTCAAGGTGAGTGTTACGTGTTACAAATAGCTCGTCACGTCATGTAAAAAGTTTAAAAAAGTTAAAGTTTGGGTTTATAGTCTGATATCAACTACGGTAGAGGTTCTCATCCGACTTTACACTTTAACCCCAGTCTATCATGAAACATTTCAGAACTCAGATGAGCTACTCATTCAGCGCTACAATTTTTCCGACCGGTACCCATTTATACACCTGGGTGGAGAGAGGCCAGTGAGGCAAAGAGACTTGTCCAAAGTCTCACGCTCAGTGGGATTCGAACCCGGGACCCTCTGACCGCTAGTCGGAGGCCCGAACCACTACACCACCGGGCTCCAAGGTGCCAACAGGTCGACACTGCGTCTTGAAGCAAGTCGCGGCAACTAGCTTTCCGTCGATGGAAGCAACTTGGAGTGGAGTTAATTCCTCCAAGGAGTGACTGATCAGTTGCCGATTTTGTCGACCTGAGCGCACTTGCGTCTCCGAGCAACTGTCGGAAATAACCGTTCGCTTGTGTGAGGCCTGTCCGCTGATCATTGAATTGCGACGTAGTGACACCTATTGGTCAACTGACAGCTCCTAGTAGGCATAGAAACTCTTCCTGTACATAAAAGAACGAGTTGAAGTGTGGTACTACCTGATGAACGGTTCGTAATATATCACATGCATCGAACCAATCTCGTACCCAGAGTTCAATGCCACATTAAACTCTGGAAAGGGCTAGACCGGTACTACTTTTCCACAGTGCAAATGCATTGTTGGTGGCGGATGAATTTCTGACTGTTTCACAGCGAATTGCGTAGGGATTCGAAAGAGTTCGTTCTTTTTTCCACAATAAAACATCGAATACCCAACGGAATGTTAAAATAGTAGTAATTTTACAAATACTGGAACAAATTCTAACTTTCGGTATGATTATTTTATCAAATTTTTTGCAAAATCGATGAGCACAAGAATCTTGTGCTGGGTTCCAGCCCTTTTCAGAGGTCTTAGCCAAGGAACGATGGTGGCGACCTCTTCAGATTGGCATCGAACATTTAAAGTGATGAAAATGATGGCGGCCATTTTTTTACTGAAGCATAATGTGCCGCTGATGTGTGATTCAATATGACCAATCAGAAGTCGTCCTCAAAAATAACCTCGAAAATTTTTCAAAAAATCGTACAAAAACATCGAAGCCAGAGAAATAATTCAGGTTCCTTTATTTGGGACACGCTTTGCCCTCAAATGATTTGAATATGCATCAATAGTCAATAGACACATGAAAGGAAAGGGCGAAAAATCGGGGACAAAATGGAACAATGCTACGTGTGGTGATTTTTTAGTGGTGAGAATGCTTGAAGGTCATTTTACCGAACGAGAACTCAAAAGGCCTTCATTTGATGAATCTAATAATGAGGAACCCGCACACTAACGTCACGACGTGGCGCTGCGAGCGGTTGTACCGAAGTCTCTGTTTTTCTAACGTTATTTCCATTTATTTCTGGCGTGAAAATAAACCATTTGTGTTGGTCGCCCAACAATAAAAGTTACATCATCTTGTAGCAGATGAAATTTTCTTTTAATCTCATTCCTTTTTTTCTTAAAATGAAGAGATCCAATGTCGATAAAAGCAACGTCTTTTGTGTCATTTTTCCTGTAGAAAAATGTACAGGCAATTTTTTCATGACGCAACGTCAGCACCTAACATGACGTCAGTGACACCTAAAATGACGTCAATGACGTCGTTTCGGTACAAGCGCTCGCAGCGCCGACCTGTCGGTGAGCGGGTTCCCCATTGTTTCAAATTAAACTTTTTTTTATATATTTCTAGATGCTTACGCTCAACCCTGCGTTGTACCGGATAATACATATGCCGAGCTAAATATGACGGTATCGGTAAGCAGAACAGGGCCGACCGCATAGAAAGTCCGATAGTGCGTTCGGTGCCTATCGGTTCTTTATGCGTTATAACTAACGGCCGATAGGCGCCGGTAGCACTATCGGACTTCCTATGCGGTCGGCCCAGTTTGTTAGCGAAGGGCAAACAGCAGAATCGAAGTGCAAAACTCAGTCGATTTGATGGGCAGGATGGTTGGGGGTAGATTGGGGTGAAAAGTTTAAAAAAGTTAAAGTTTGGGTTTATAGTCTGATATCAACTACGGTAGAGGTTCTCATCCGACTTTACACTTTAACCCCAGTCTATCCTGAAACCTTTCAGTAGAACTCAGATGAGCTACTCATTCAGCGCTACAATCGAGCATTTCCGACCGGTACCCATTTATACACCTGGGTGGAGAGAGGCCAGTGAGGCAAAGAGACTTGTCCAAAGTCTCACGCTCAGTGGGATTCGAACCCGGGACCCTCTGACCGCTAGTCGGAGGCCCGAACCACTACACCACCGGGCTCCAAGGTGCCAACAGGTCGACACTGCGGCTTGAAGTAGACCGAACACTGTCCTGATTAAAAATACTAGGACAGACGCAAGCAAATGCATAAAACCATCATGGCGCCCGCTGGTCTATATTTAGCTCGGGGAAGCCCTGTAGGCAAAATAGCAATTGTATCACCGTTCACTTCCCGTTTCAGGCATTTAGCTTGCATGGGTTTTTTAGGCAGCAGTAAGCTGTTTGCCTTCTTTCATTCACCTGAGCTAAAGCCAACTTTGATCTCAAGCAAAAATCAATGTTTTTCTGAAATTCACTCATGATTTACGAGATCATGCCTAAGTTGTGGGAGCCGCCATCTTGTCAAAATGTCACCTGACCCACCTTTGTAGAATGACGTCACTAGCCGGGAATCCGACTTAGATCATTTGATTTCACCGGTCTTCGAATGCAAGCTGCCCAGAAGACCGGGTACCAGTCTAGTCTTGAAGCAAGTCGCGGCAACTAGCTTTCCGTCGATGGAAGCTTGGAGGAATTATACAATTCCTCCAAGATGGAAGCAACTTGGAGTGGAGTTAATTCCTCCAAGGAGTGACTGATCAGTTGCCGATTTTGTCGACCTGAGCGCACTTGCGTCTCCGAGCAACTGTCGGAAATAACCGTTCGCTTGTGTGAGGCCTGTCCGCTGATCATTGAATTGGGCGTAGTGACACCTATTGGTCAACTGACTGACAGCTCCTAGTAGGCATGGAAACACTTCCTGCACATAAAAGAACAAGTTGAAGTAGGCCCTATGGTACTACCTGATGAAGGGTTCGTAATGTAGGCCCTATCACATGCATCGAACATCTCTAGTGATGAAAATGATGGCGGCCATTTTTTTACTGAAGCAAAATGTGCCGCTGATCATGTGATTCAATATGACCAATCAGAAATCGTCCTCAAAAACCTCAAAAATTTTTCAAAATATCATACAAAAACATCGAAGCCAGAGAAATAATTCAGGTTCCTTTATTTGGGACACGCTTTGACCTCAAATGATTTGAATATGCATCAATAGTCAATAGACACATGAGAGGAAAGGGCGAAAAATCGGGGACAAAATGTAACAATAGGGACCTTAAGATCCGTCACGTCGCCGTCCCCGTCGTGATCCCATTTCTGCGTCCTACGTCATCAATTGGTGGGGATTCCCCCGCGTGGAGAAGGTCCCGGCGGACTTTAATACGTCGTGGAAGCTCTGACGACGTGAGTCAATTTCCAACTCTCCGTCGTGAACTTTGACCAGCTTACTATAGAATTTCGGGTATATTTAAGGCATATACTTTTGCTTAAAGTCTCCCAGCGTGCGGACAACACGTTTATTTACTCAATCTTTGAACACATTCACCACAATCGATGGTTTTATTGATGCCCCAAAAACTGTTCCGTGTTCAGGAATCAGGAGTGCATGACGCCGTGACGTTGTTTGCCCGCGACGGGGACGGGGACGGGGACGGGGACGGGGACGGCGACGTGACGGTAATGCTAACGTGTGATGATTTTTTAGTGGTGAGAATGCTTGAAGGTCATTTTACCGAACGAGAACTCAGAAGCCCTTCATTTAATGAATCTAATTGTTTCAAATTTAACTTTTTTTTTATATATTTCTAGATGCTTACTCTCAACCCTGCGTTGTACCGGAAAATACATATGCCGAGCTAAATATGACGGTATCGGTAAGCAGAACAGGGCCGACCGCATAGAAAGTCCGATAGTGCGTTCGGTGCCTATCGGTTCTTTATGCGTTATAACTAACGGCCGATAGGCGCCGGTAGCACTATCGGACTTCCTATGCGGTCGGCCCAGTTTGTTAGCGAAGGGCAAACAGCAGAATCGAAGTGCAAAACTCAGTCGATTTGATGGGCAGGATGGTTGGGGGTAGATTGGGGTGGGTGATCAGGGTCGGATCCAGCGTTAACTTAATTGGACAGAAAGGGGGGGGGGGCGTAGCTCGCGGAAGGTGGTGAGCACTGAATGCAGGAAGCCCAAAAATTTGACAATTTAAGTGCTTTTAGTTGCATTTTCCTGGCGTCTGAGAGCAAAAAATTCAATTTTGTTCTATGTGATTAAATGTTTCTTGCTAAAAAATCATTGCTCTGCCAAAAATAGGGGGGGGGGGGCGTACGCCCCCCACGCCCCTGGATCCGCGACCCTGGTGATTGTCAGCAGATGTATTATGTTATTCATTGTACACCCTCTAGACTAAAACACACGAATTTTTAAAGGATGCAGCAATTAAAAATGTTCATACCCAAGCACCTAGGCATACATGTATTTGCATGTGTTTTGTTTTTCCAGCTGCAGCCAGATGTTGTTGCCGAAGAGACCTACACTGATCTGAGATGGGGGTCGCGAAAATAACCGAGCAATCGACCCATACGCTACATAGTGGACGATGTTACAGGAAACGTAACGACAATACCCGATTGGGGTCGAAAATTTGCGAAATATTCGGAGACGACTTTCCGATTTATTGTGTACTGTGTGTCGCTTTTGTGCTGTTTTTTTGGATACCTCACACTTTCTGAGCATACGTTGTTGGCCTGGTGTGAAAACCGAGCTGAAAACAAAGCGAATCGTCCATACGGCTTGCATAGTTGAGTGTATTATAGAAGAGGTCCGATGACTGCCGAAGACAACGTCCAAACCACGTCAAGAACGCTGTGTTGATGCTGTGACGTTGCGTCATTTGACGGCCAAAATGGCGGACATTTTGAGCTGTGACGTCACGTGAAGAACCTCTGTAAAAACGTGACATTTGAACACACTATTTCTGAAATGTTTCAGAGAAGTTTCACTGGTCTGTAGACAGACCATTTATTTAGTTAACAGCCTCGTTCCCAGTCATCGCGCACCTGCGCATCTCTCGTAGGATGGGATTCTCGTCTGCTGATACCAGGCAGCCATATTTGTAGTTGTGGAGAAAGAGAGCCTATCCAAATAGACCGTTTTCAAATATTGACGTAAACGACAAACATCTGCGCACTTCCGCCGAAATCTCAACCAACCTCGATCTGAAACGGAATGACGTAACGCAGACAACCGACGCAGTGACGAAACGCAGTGACGTCGAAGACCATGAAGACGTTGCGTCAGACTCGAAATCATGGACTGGCGTCACGTCACCCGGTTTCAGATCGAGGTTCTGGTTGAGATTTCGGCGGAAGTGCGCAGATCTGCGAATTCGAGAAGGTATCGTCTATATCGCGAGATCTCGCAGCGAGGGCGACGGAAACCAGACTGTCGAGATAAATTCTCCTCTGGACTTCCACAAAGCTGGCAAAATTTTTTAATCAAGAATTTAGGCCTACACCGACCCGTGTTCACCTTTTCCAATAGGCCTACTCTTCGAACGTCGGGGAGGGGTGAATTCAAAACGAAATCGTGATAGTGACCGTTTCCATCGTTGGAATATAATTACTAATGGATTCATCCGGGATTCTTGGTTAAGGCTGGGGGCTACCTATGCCGACTTTATTGACGCTCTTTGAAAACAAGCGTCCTAACATATTCATGACAAAAAGTAACAAACTGA
>NMRB01002284.1:0-44246 GCA_002633025.1 Notospermus geniculatus
AATTCTGTATGCAACAAATGATAAATAAACTTTTCATTGCTTTCTGATAGATAAATCTCTGAGATTTTTGCATTTTGCACCTGCTCAGTCCAAGGCCTCTTATTCATCCACGCCTGAAGCGGTCAGAGCCAAAATTTCTTCAGCACCTACATACATCCTGACCTATCTACATACCAAATCTGAGCCAAAAATATTCATGGGTTTGGGTTCTAGGAGATATTTTAGAGATGACAACTTTTTTTTGAAACACCCTGTAGAGAGAGCCTTTATTCCTATAATATATAGAGAACCTTTTACACTAGATGGAGAACCTCCAAGGTAATTCTGACACAGAATACAGATGATCCCGGATTGGGTGATATGACAACTCTGGGAGAAGTTCCAATGCCATCGCATCACGTGCAAGAACTGAAAGAGCATCCCAGCCTCACGCTAAATATCAGATGTCCTTTATGCTGCAAAACAGGATCATGTATCTGCAACACAGCTGCCAGCTACATGAACAACTACAATAGAAAAAGCTGTATGGTACAAATAAAGATTTTAAACCGTTTTTCAACTGGTAGATTTTCTGCAAGTTTTTCAACAATAACTTTCACATCACACTGCCATGGGAGACGCGAGCCACCTTTGGATATGCAGCAGCTTAGGCGAGCATTTTTTTATTAGTTGGCTCTCGAGCTTTTTAGTGCCATTTTTGAATTCGGAGGATGGAATAAAAATATAAAAAAAACTTTTTTTCTCAAGTTCTCGCAGCTGCTGTTCTGGGATTGAAAGCAGGAGGACAGAAAAAAATAAAAGTTTTTTTCCAAAATAAAGAAAGTCTTGCTCACTTTTTCACTTTTTCTATTCGTACTTGACAACTACCAGGCTCTACCTATTTCAGCTACCTTTCAACATTGGGACACATTTGAAAGTTTTGAGGATTTTGCAGGGTCCAATAAAAGTTCCCCCAGGCAATATCAATGTTTTTTAGGAGAGGAGGTTATTAAATCCCCGACTGTCGAACAATCGGATCCATCAACGAGGGATCTGACAGGCCTCATTAAATGGGGGAATGAGTGTATCACAGTAAACCATGTTCCCGCCGCGGCAGCCATCATCCATGATTGTCATCATACTAGAGGGTCTTGGGAACGAGGTTCAACCACCAACAGCCTCTTGAATCGACCGAAGGCTACCATCTTGAAAAGTAGTGCAGCGGAAGGTTAAATGGAGAAATATCTACCATTGTGATCAGGCACCTAAATGGTAACTCCATTAGGAGGAGTGATGCGGTCAAACATGGAGGCGACAAGTCGATGACGGTGTCTTGGAGAAAATCTGCACTGTTGTAGAGTTTCTGCGCACCACGTGCACCAGTCAGTGTCAACAGCGCTGTACTTTGACAATACATCCGCGCGCTGCATGCAGGGCGCTGCAGCCGAGATCGGCGGGCGGAATAAAAATAAAATAAAAAAATTTTTTTTCTTCAAAAAACAAGGAATATTTGCATCGGCGGGCTCGAGAATGGCCAGAAAAATTTTTTTTTTTTTTTTCATTTTCGGCAGTTTTTGGGTTCGGCGGGCTCGAGAGCCAACTAATAAAAAAATGCTCGCCTTAGGAAGGATTTAGGCACACCTCCATGTGATGGGAGTTTTTTGCCCAAGTTGGTCTCAATGGGCAATTCACCATTATTTTGGTTTTGTTACAACAAGACAGAAAGTAATGCCCAAAGTTTTCTACAGCCAAGTTGCCACCTATGATAAAAATTAGGAGGCGATCCAGTTCAGGAGTTATTGCACTTTTTGTGTTTTTGATTTCCACCACCTGGTGGCCAAGCTAAGAGTCAAATCGGACCGAAACTTGGTGTCATAGGTCATCTGACCTAGGGGTATACCAAGTTTCAGATCAATAGCTCCAGCGGTTACGACACGTGCCCTGCTAATGGACAACAACGGACGACGCTGCACCATCGTAATAGCTCACCCGGTGAGCAAAAAATTCACTTTTTCCATCTCCTGCCAATGGCAAGAAATATAACACGATAAAGAGGGGGCAACTGACATCACACATTAGATTGTCTGGTGACTCAAATGGTGAAATATGAAGCCCTCGTTAACAAAAGTAGTAACAGCAATTAGCACTAATTGGGTCCCTAAGGGTCCAAACCTTTCAAAACATGCTGGATGAAGATGTAGGCGAAGCTGAATTTCTCTGAACCAATATTAAACCTGTTGAACTCCCCTTTCACCAAGGTAACTTATTAACGCATTTTATGTACGTGGGTTCCAAAGCTACACACATCTAAAGTAATTTCTAACTCAATTGTTTGAAATATTGATAAACTGTACAAAATATTGATGGAAATGGAATAGATTACACAACGAATGGATAAAAAAACCTTGCACACATTGAAATCTAATACATGTCAATGGCGGAAAAGGGTGAACAAACTAACTTCAATACCGTCAAACACACGGGCGTTTGAGGTAAAACACCCCAGGCATTGGAAGTTTTATCTTTCTGAATCTCTGTGAAATCCTCAGTATATTGTACCCTATAATAAACCCCCTCCTGATAATATTTTTTGATAAGTTTGGCAACCAGTTGTATTTACTGTGTTATTTTAAGCTCCGAAACCTCAGAAACAGGGTTGCAGTAGGCACTTTTATGAAGAACAAAAAAATTGCCCATTCGCCCATGCAACATTTTGGCAAACAGTTGAGCCTTATCCATCCTGACAAATTTTTGAGCTAAGATGTACATCCGCAGACCTCTTTTTATGTAAAAAAAAAGTTAAAGTTTGGGTTTATAGTCTGATATCAACAACGGTAGAGGTGTCATCCTGTAGAGGTCTCATTCAGCGCTACAATCCGACCGGTACCCATTTATACACCTGAGTGGAGAAAGGCCAGTGAGGCAAAGAGACTTGCCCAAAGTCTCACGCCCAGTGGGATTCGAACCCGGGACCCTCTGACCGCTAGTCGGAGGCCCGAACCACTACACCACCGTGGCTCTTTTTTTACTAAAATATGGTCTCAATATCTGTAGTTACGAGGTGTACTAATCTAATTGAGTCACGTGGGTGTGCAGTGATAGTGCTTCGCATCACTGCGCACCCATTGGTCACTTCCCGAAATTTGGTGCGACTTCGCGATTTCTCCAGAAACCTTTCTGGGGAACTCAAGGACCAGCTGATATGGTCCTTACTTGATCCTTTCAGCAGTTGAGAAGACAAATTGGTGACTTGGCCAGGAATTGAACCCTTGACCTCACAGTCTCAAGCCGGACACTCAATCACTACCCCACCACACTCCCTGTCAGTATTGAATGCGTTAATGGCACAGTCTAATCAGTTTCACAGATCAACAGTCTCTCTGTTCATCTATTTAGCGACTTATCGCTGCAGATCAAGTCTGGCAACGACAAGCGTAAACAATTGTCTCGAAGACAGCACCGATAATTACAACGAGCGCTGGCAAGATGAGGAAAATAACTCTTTAAGGATTACGCTGAGGGACGAAGTGTTTGGAGCAGATGGACGTTACGTGAGCATAAATGATGTAAGATAACAAGAATTGATGATTTGATGGCGTAAATTATTTACTAAGTGCGTCAGAGGTGATCTTGACCGCGGAACTAGAAAGATAATGAGATGGACATTCAAGCATCTGCTCACCTGGTGCAGATGACATGATGCTGCCAAAGATTTCTCAACTAGGCTTAGAATTGGACAAACACAAATTTTTGTTTATTTGAGTTATGCCACCGTATACCGTCAAAAATTTTATCAAATTTTTTGACAATAAACAATAAACACTTAGATGTAGGTCTGTACATTTAGGCCCTACAGGCCCTGAATCTGAATTACCAGAAATTCATATGAAAATTTGAGGCATTTACTGGGTAAATTATGCAAAGTATCAACAATTTGGGCCATGCATGTAAAACAAGAAAAGGACATCGGAGCGATGTCAATGGTTTCCGATGAGAAGTTTACTACTCTAGAGCTAGTTAACTGTGACTTTGACCTCTGACCTTGAGAAGTATTGCGTAACTGGAACAGGATTCCTGATAAAACCTGTCGGGGAGGGGCTTCTTAATCGTTTTCTCCTGAAATTCAGAGGAGATTTGCACTTTAAAACTGTTTGACCTTGACCTTGACCTCTGACCTTCAAGGTCATTGCGTAATCTGAAAGCTCATCCTTGATAACCTAGGTGTAGCTGAAGGTTTTAAGCTNCACTGACAATAAGACAAGTTAAGTCTTCAAGGGTTTAATTTTTAACCCTTATGTGTTTACACCAGGTCCACACAACGAATCGGTTCAGTTCAGAACACCAAGTTCTACCAAATCCCATCTTGACTAATCAAGGCATCCGGTCACTCCGCCCTTCGAACTACGCTCCCTTCACCCTTGACGACCACCGTTTGTCATCCTGCTCGCAGACAGGTCGTTCTATGGACCGCACACCCCCCCACCACTGTCAATGATAAATGCGTGTACCGTAATCCAATGTTTTGTGAATAAAACATGCATTAACGTATTAGATTATACTTCATTTTGAGATTTTCATCGATCCAAACCTCACAATGTTCCTATCTTCGTCATAAACCGCGCTTTCAGTAACGTTTGGCTGCTTCAGCCGCCACGCTCATGGGCGGCAAATGCGAGCGATAAATGCTATGGTGGTCGGCAAGGGTGGATGGAGCGATAGTAGGAGTGACAGGAAGCCTTGGTTGGGCAAGATGCCAAATCCATTGGCAAGATGGCAGCATTTTCAAATATCCCGGAAAATACTTGGTTTGGGTTGCCTTTCATGAAGTGGTGGAGTCTTTCTTTGAGCACGGTATGCTTCCAGACATGTCCAGTATACCAGGGCAGGCCCTGTAGCACCAAACATAATGCATAGACAGAAGTACAAGAACACAGAAGTACATCAACTGAAAAGTAGGAGAACTCGGAAGTACAGTCCCCTTCGCTTGGGGTCCAATGGTTAAGTTCGTACTAACGTGGAGTTCGTAATAGCGAGGATTTACACACATGTCATGAAATTTTGGGAGCCAGGCATTGGGTTTGTATCCGGGAGTTCGTAAAATCGAGGTTTGTAAGAATGAGGGTGCACTGTACAAGAATTCTGGAGTACAAACTCAAAAGCGAAAGAACCTACATGTAGAAGTAAAAGAACTCATAAGTAAAAGAACTCAGAAACACAAGAACTTTGAAGTGTAAGAATTCAGAAATAGAAGAACTCAGAAGTACAAGAACTCAGAAGTACAAGAAATCCTAAGTAAAGTGTTTTTCACATTGAACTGGCCAAAGGTACTTAGTTGAACTCAGGAATGTGACCAAATCACATTTACCAAAAGGTAGTGGTGTTGCACAACACTGACTTGAAAACAGATTATAGCTCTTTCATGCTGTCAGCCAAAGCTGGTCAGCCATGACACTGGCAGCCAAGGGTTGTGTAACATTCTTATTTGTGATCATACATGTACCATTACAGTTTAATGACAAGAGGTCAGCCAAGTACCTTTGGCCAGTTCAATGTGAAAAACACTTTACAAGAACTCATCGTTTTCTGTCAGTTACATGTAACAAGTTTGAACCTTCACCTTTCACTTGGCGTAATCTAAATTGATTTCATTAATAAGTGCCAATTTGCGGCGAGTGTCGATCGCGCACGAGAAGCTCCCGCGGAACAAAGACTCCGTCTTTCACGAGATGATTTCACGTACTGGTGCGCGTCTGATGAAAAGTAATGACAAACAATCCATCATCACCGAAATTTAATACAGGATTTTCCCGTGAATGATAGATATCGGGTGTCACAATGACAGAGAAAGGTGATGCTTTAAGAGGGAAAAACTTTTACAATGAGATTATTGGAATTTAGCAACAGCCTTCCAGTGAAATATAGTTAGCCATCAAATCAAGTACATGTAGATGCATGCAGTGGAAAGTATGAGTAGATGAAATTGCAAATGATATTTCGCCTCACAATGGGTCATATGAATAAAGACTAGTAAATGCTTTTACTTGAATTTTGCAATACAAATGCACTAGGCAATGCTGTACAAATCGGAAGTAAAAGCATTTGCTAGTCTTTATTCATATGACCCTATGTGTCTGCACATAAACCACTTTGCAACAGAAATTTGTGTCATTATGACTTTATGTCATGCATTAAAGTACATGACATCATGGACCAGAATTCCAGTCCATCACAGTGAAGTGGTTAAATGACACAGATTTTATCTAATCTTGATTACACCTTGAAATTATTAAGGAGGGGATTGGCAGAATGTAAGCAGTCGTCAGCTGTCACCTCTAGTGAGTCGGTGCAACCATTGTTAATGCTAGTGCTGTCATCAAGTGAATGTTACAAGTACACCATGCAGGGCATATTAAAAGAGATCACACTCGATTTCTCTATCTCCATCTATCATCAGAAGTGCCAACTATCCCGTGTCTTAAGAATGTTGCCAGTCAGAACTATCTCTATACCCTCTAATGGTGAAGACAGCATCTTCACTTGTGGCCAGTGGGGAGACAGCCAACTGAAGTAATGGCCATATCTTGTACATACAAATACACTGTAGAGCAGTGTACAGCTGTTACTTCAATAAAACATGCTCCCACTGATTATCAACATCATCCAACCACAAACAACCTACTTAACAGGAGTCAGGCTCTGCATCGTCACTCATTCTGTTTTTCTGTATTTCAATGCATACTGTAAATTTTTAAAAATTTATTATGGTCCTACCTCGTTTTTTATTTCTTGATCAAACTTCACGCACTGATCTAAGGGAAGACCATAGACTAGTTCGGATGTGAGGACTTGCTTGGAGCTCAATTCTTTGATGATTTCCGGTACATAAAACACGGGGTCATCAATTAGAAGTTCCCTGAAATATACACACAATACCGGTACATCAGTAAATAGTAACTAACACAAGTTCCAAATCTGCCCATACTATAGGTGTGTTCCGAATTTTGCGACCCATGTTTACACGAGTGACGTAACGTCGTAGTGCATCCAACACATGCTGATCGATGCATTGCGACGTCATGACACCGTGTAAACATGGTTCGCAATTTATGGTACATAACTATAGTGGTAGTCTGAACAACGAATTAAGCTCTAGTTTGTCTCATTGGAACTTCATCTATATGTGAAATTTACAGATACCAACCTATCCAACCAAACAGGCCCCTCCTTTGGGCTGTCAGAGTGGTTCAATGGAAAGATGGTGACCTTTCACTCTTGAGATTCCAGGTTTGATCCCTTTTAGGATCCATCCTTCATGTTATAGAGCGGTAACTCTCTCTGACGCTGTAGGTTTTCTCTGGGCACTTTGATTTCTGCCTGCTGTACATTTCTTTTTCACACAAATTGTGAATAATGCCAAACTTGGCACTCGGCTCTCAAATCAACATTCTTATTCTAGCGGAATGGGCGACACATCATGATGACAAACTCCAAGTGTAAATCTGAACTCAGATCTGGCTTTCTGATTGCCAAACCTGAGTCCATACTTACCTGAATCTTGCACCAGCCTCTGCTTCTCTTTGATAATCAACTTCCCATGCGAGCTCCTCAGTCACTAAAAACGTGAACCAACCGTCCGGTATGTTCCATCTGAACATTAGACGCATTTCATCTATGAGTCCAATTCTATTGAGTGACCCATGAAAAGTCTTTGGCTAGCTTCGCTGTTGGCCGCTACGCGGCGCGTTGGGCCCTTGCGTCAAGTGAATGTTACAAGTACCCCACGGAAGAAGAAACAGAAGGATCACACTCTATTTATCTATCTCCATCTATCTTCAGAATTGGAAACTATCCCAATTGCCAGTCACAACAACCTCTCTGCCCTCTAATGGTGAAGAAACAATCTCAACTTTTGATCAGTGGGGACACAGTCAATAGGAGCTGTCAGCGAGTTGACCACTAGGTGTCACTAGGGCCCAATTCAATGCATCTAGCGGACCCAGTCATTATCGATCGAGCAGCGATCATAATAGATTTCCTGTACATTTGGTCTGCTATGACTGTGCTGCCATCTGTTAGCAATATGCGCGGCTGACTGCTCCTATTGAAGTAATTGCCAGATCTTGTACTACTAATACACTGTAGAGCACTGTATGGCTGTTTCTTCAATAAGACATGCCCCCACTGATTATCAACATCGTCCATCCAACCACAAACAACCGACAGGAGTCAGGCTTTGTATCGTCACTCATTCTGTGTTCTGTATTTCAATGCATACTGCGAATTTTAAAAAACCGTGGTCCTACCTCATTTTTTATTTCTTGATCAAACTTCACGCACTGATCTAAGGGAAGACCATAGACTAGTTCGGATGTGAGGACTTGCTTGGAGCTCAATTCTTTGATGATTTCCGGTACATAAAACACGGGGTCATCCATTAGAAGTTCCCTGAAATATACACACAACACCGGTACATCAGTAAATAGTAACTAACACAAGTTCCAAATCTGCCCATACTGTAGATGTGTACCGAATTTTGCGACCCATGTTTACACGAGTGACGTGACGTCGTAGTGCATCCAACACATGCTGATCGATGCATTGCGACGTCATGACACCGTGTAAACATGGTTCGCAATTTATGGTACATAACTATAGTGGTAGTCTGAATAACGAATTAAGCTCTAGTTTGTCTCATTGGAACTTCATCTATATCTGAAATTTACTGACACCAACCTATCTAACCAAACAGGCCCCTCCTTTGGGCTGTCAGAGTGGTTCAATGGAAAGATGGTCACCTTTCACTCTTTAGATTACAGGTTTGATCCCTTGTAGGATCCATCCTTCATGTTATAGAGCGGTAACTCTCTCTGACACTGTAGCTTTTCTCTGGGCACTTTGATTTCTGCCTGCTGTACATTTCTTCCCTCTGATTTTCAATAATGCCAAACTTGGCACTCGGCTCTGAACTCAACTTTTCTATTCTAGTGGAATGGGCGACACATCATGATGACAAATTCCAAGTGTAAATCTGAACTCAGATCCGGCTTTCTGATTGCCAAACCTGAGTCCATACTTACCTGAATCTTGCACCAGCCTCTGCTTCTCTTTGATAATCAACTTCCCATGCGAGCTCCCTCCGTGCCACTTTCATGGCACTTTCTATATAGAGACCTAGAATAACGAAGGATCTTTAAGCCATAAAGCAAGTGGTAAAGTGAGTCAATGTGAAGTGTGCTTTTAAAACCATCCAACAAATTTACAATCAACCAAAAAAACAAAATATTAACATTCATGTGAAGTGCAATCCTCACCTTTTGGAAGAATATTGGAAACCGACATCACAGTCATCAAGTTGTCGATGTCACTGTCAATGCTTTTGGCCACACCAGGGTACTAAAGCAAAGACATGGATACAGTAGATGATATCACTCCAAAGGAGTGCAGCACCTGATGGAGCAGCGTCATGACATCCTGCATGTCATTTCATGATGTCTTGACATGAGACGAAAAAAATCAAATTGTTTCCCGACGTCACGATCGCTGAAACAATTGCATTTTTTTTCGAGTCACGTCATGGCATTCAGAAATGACGTGCGGGATGACATGACGCTGCTCTGTCAGGTGCTGCACTCTTTTGGAGTGATAGAGTCTATTAAAGATTACGGTAAGTCAAATCAAGAATTTCTTGAAGGGAAGACGCCATCCCAATTTGATTTTCCAATTCCCTATTACTATTACATGTAGAGGGCCACCATTATTTTTTTCCACTAGGCCTACTGATACCACTCCCATAACATTTCCCATTTATCATATCAATACCAGTACTCTACAGTGTTCCACGACTCAGACGGCCACACTGACCTGTATCTTCATGGCTACATCCTTTCCATCGGGCAACTTGGCTCTATGAACCTGTCCAATGGAGGCAGCCGCAAAGGGTTTGTCATCAAATTCTACGACTTTATCCCTCCAATTTGTGCCAAAATCTTCCACCAACACTTTCTGGAAAAACAAAGTACGACATGTAATCTTTGCTCATACCCCTTTGTCCATACACTTTAGATAGTCTCTTCTGAAAAGTGAAAACACGTTCTTGTTCACCTGCTCTTCATAGTTATACAACTCATTGCAAAAATCGCAAAACTCATAACTATTCCAGCTAAAGTGTTCATAAAAATCAAATGGAACATACCTGCAATTGCCAAGATGGCATGAAGTCTGCACTTTGGCGTACCCTGTCAAATATTTTTTGTAGTTGTGGATTTATGAGGGAGTTATCTGAAAGAAAAGGATAACACTAAAACATTTACCGACCAAGACGGATATTTTTAGACTGATATTCCAGTTGTTTGCAAGTCATTTGACAACCACTGTTAGAGACTCAGTGTAGTATTGGAATAGGCAGCCGCCCCTTTAAGAGGGCCTCCGTGATGTAAACCCCGTAGATTTAGTGTTGTAGGGGCTGAACATGAGCATGCGCACGCAGACCGGTGGCTCACCGCATGGCTTCCACACATGATGTTGTAACTAGAGAGAATAAGTACGAAATAAACGATGGAATATGAAGAACAACTCCCGTTTGAATACCCTTACTTTACATCACTCACACTGGCATTTTAAACCCTAAAATTGAAATCTTTTCTCACCTTGAATGCTAATCATTTGTCCAAGTTTAAGGGCAGCTCCTCTCACCCTGCACAGAGTGTTCACAATTCTTTCTGCGTTTGCCTCAGTCAAGAAAGGGCTGTTGTCGAGTATGGCAGTGCCTTTTCCTGAAAAATAACAGGAGACAAAAAAATGTATAAAGTTGCATAATACAGACCTGCCTACCCTAACTTTGAGCTGGCTGTAATGTTTTCGAGGAATAACCATAAAATGACACTTTTCAGTGTAAAATAACGAAACACAAAATTCTGAAGTTGTTCGTTTGAGTGTATTTTTCTACACTTTAAGTGTAGTCATTAACAGAAAAAGAGTCAAAATTACATAGAGGTCTACTCAGTTACTTGCCACCCTAGCCTATCATACCAGGACTACCAACACTGCATTGATCATTGTGTTTCCAGCTAATTCCAAGCAATCACATGATTGAATGCTTGAGCATACTTAGCCTCTGCCATCTTCAACCATCAAGGGTTAACATCAGCCACCGACCTCACCCCTGCCCGTACAAAGGCAGTGATTCTAGGCCTTAGACAATATTCAATAGTTTGCACTAAGCAACTCTACTTGCTATAGGCCTACTACGTCAAGCTCTCCAGGAGTAGTGGTCATTCACCTCAAAGCTTTGTCAGAGATCAAAAGCAACCCGTGCACCACTTGTATTTATGACCCGTCAATCATTCAAGTGACGATCGTTTGGTTCATGGAACTTGCTGCAAGATTGATAAGACACCTGTAGCTCAACGTACAATGAATCACTACCAACCTAAGGTGAGACAGACTTCAGTTGACGATGTATGCGCAGACCAATGCGCAGTTTACCGGTCTGAAGCAAGCATGGTCGGCAGACTTGGCGCGCTATGTTCATCGTCTGGGGGTTTGGTTGGGGATTTGCGATGTGTATGGAAAGGTAGTGATCGATTTGTTGGGCAATATTTCTGCTACTGACAAGGAAAACAAATGACAGGCTTAAAATAATGATGGAATAAGGCACTTTTTCAAACGTATTTTAATTCAATACACATCGTATTTTGGAGACGCCAGTCGGCGTATTGTTTCCTTGCAAATCGTAATGCGTAAAAATACAGTTTTGAGCGTAGAAAATACGCCGAAATACGCTGGGTAGGCAGGTATGATAATACCTTTCAAAAATAATGTGTACCGGTATTCATTGGTAATAAACTAGTTCATTGCATGTTATTATTTTGCACCCCATATCAGTAAGCACAATATATCACCTGCAAGAATCTGTAACATAACTTACCTTTTTCTCCTGAACCTAGAGCACGTCTAGCAAATTCCCCCAATGCCCCAACACCAAGTCCTGCAGCCAAAGCTGTAACGGAATCGGAATCAAAGATTTCAACAAAGTACTGTGGGAGGTAAGCGAATACATGGGCCCTTTTATTGAGGCGCCGCATAAATGGTTGCCTTGTCTAGAGGAAAATTTTTCCACCATTGCAGCATTTCATCAGTTGGAAATGGGGCAAATTGGCAGCTTAGTTAATATAGCCAAGTAGAGGTTCAGTTATCCACTTTTAAATTGATTTGACATTCCAACCTAGCCAGTCCCACGCACTCTGGTTTTCTTCTGCTGTGAATCAATTCACCCAGTGTTGTCTATCGAGCTAAATATTGCCATTATTGGTGTCCAGCTTTTTATTCAATTTTTTTTAGATATAAAATTCAATGATAAAATGTCAAGACTTACAGCCAAAGCTGGCCATCCTGCCCAATCTGGATGCTGGCACTGCTCTTTCCTGAGCGCGGTCACTCAGCTAATGTAAAGAGAATATTATCACAAGAATAATTAAAGAGGGGTGTATGAAAAGGAGTGCAAAAATGAAGGAGAAAATACCGTATTTTCGCGACTATAGGGCGCACCTGACTATAAGGCGCACCCCCTAATTTCACCCCAAACCCTTGACGAAATCCATACATAAGACGCACTGCCCTATAAGACGCACCTCCCTATAAGACGCAGTCATCAGGTGAACCACAGCAATGTTATTCATCAAACTGACCTGGTTGTATGATTAATTAGCTTGTTGTGACAAGCTAATTAGCTTGTTGTGACACTTCTGATCAAATTTTCGGACTCTATCTGCAGATAAGGCGCACCACCCTATAAGGCGCACCCCCAATTTTAGACCCTTCTTCATGAAAAAAAGCCGCGCCTTATAGTCCGAAAAATACGGTACTCTTCTCGAGGCACACTACACAACTGCACTGGACCACGGTATTGCCACTCTCCAACCCAGGCTCTAACACAATTGTCGGCGAATTGATCCGATTTACTATGTACATTTTGTAATGCATTTTTTACTGCCGCTAGGTGGCTCCCTCTACATCGGCAGTCAAATAACGCATTTGAGATCCAATACCTTCCTCCTTTAATGAATGGAATTACGGCACGTAGAGATAAAACGTACCTGTGTTTTTACCGATGCTTTCCTTTTGTATAGCTGAGGTTTTTTCCTCGGTGGATCGCCACTTTTCTGATTCTTTTTCAGTTCCTCGGCTGGAACTTGGCTGACTGTAGAATCATAATGGAAATTACGTTGAGGATTCTGCGACAGTCCATTTTTTCCATCTGACGCCGAAGGTCCATCTTTACCATTCGAGGCTGATGAAATGCCATCCTTGCCATTCAACATGGATGATCTCTTAGAAAATGCACTACCACTACCACTCATATTGTAGACATCAGCATCCCCATCATCTGTTTTTAAGTCTGCACCATCTGCAAATCCCATGTCCGATATTCCACTTTTTACAATCATATCTTCATCAAAATTGAAGTCGAAGTCGTCAGATTGCGTCACCTGTGTCCGGCCTGTTAGACGATCGACTAGGGTGTTGCTGGCTGCCTTGATGTTCTCAAGTGCATCCCCTGCCTTAATTGAAATATTCTCAAGTCGACCCCCCTGAAAGGAAAATGACAGTTCTTCACAGTTACAGTATCAGGGAAAACTGGGTCTCCAGTCAGTGACAAGCATCAAATGATGAGTCATAAGGTGCCTATTACATAGAGCTATCCGCTATTCGGTATTCTAGGCACGTTTCATAGGGCACGCATATAGTGTGATGAGTGAATCGAGCAAGGTGATTTCAATGAGTGGTTTACATAAGACTAAACTATTCAGAAGGTACGCTATATATTCATTTAGTTCGAATTATGCATGTCCAATATTTTACCATATACCGAATACCGGTACCGAATAGTGTATAGCTCTATGTAATAGGGGCCTAAGCTACCAAGTTAAAGGATTTCTGGCCCATCATGAATCGCCTCTAGTTCTGGGCCAGCGGAGAGGTATAACAGGACCGACTGAACAAAGATGAGCAGAATCTATTGAGTTGAGATTTCATAATCAATGTGACTAATGAAGTTGTGGATATAGAAATACATGTACCTTAGCTCCTGCCTTCGACACAATACCACTGAGGCAATCTTCAGTTCTTGCACCCAAACCTTGGACAGCAGTGAGAACGCTCGAATTTTTACAGGCGCGCTTTAAAACTCTCTCCTGCTGTGATACTGTAGCTCTGGTGATGAGTTCAAGACCCCGAATAAATGCGTACACATCTGTAAGTCTTGACATCTTTTAGCTCTTCCTGAAAAATGAATCGTTGAATTAATTGGCTACTACCGTAATTAACAAGGGATCTGAGCTGGGGGGGGGTAGGTTATCAGGCTGTCTCGGAAGGACAAGCCAATGCATGGTAACCGTTATTCGCGTTAACATGGTTAATGATGTTCAACTAGGTAGCGTGGAAGTTGAAGCAGGCTCCACCGACCGAAAACCCAAACCCACGCGAAAACCCCCACGTCGTCTGTGCCCATTTCGTGGAAACACAATGCCCGCACCCGCACTCCACCACCGCCCTCCGCATTCGCAACTGCCTCACGGGAAAGTTTTAGTTATGCCTAGACCTTGGTTTAGCATGTTTACTTTAGGGGCCTAGGCTGGGCTGCCCTAAACCAGTATAAACATGTTAAACTGCTAACAGATAGGCCCTAGGCCCTACGCCTACCGGTACGCCTAGCCGCAATAGGCCAACGCCACACCAGATCAGAGCAGAGTGCGTGGCGCAGCCTAGGCCCTACGTACGCCTCCTACCACGTGCCACGCGGTATAGGCCTAGCCTGCCCTAGCTAGTAAAAGTAGTTGACATTAGGCCTATCATGCCTACCGGTACCGGTACCCAACTAGGCCTAACTTGAACTTGTGGAAACTAGGCCTAGGCCTATGCTGCCATCAGCAGTGGCTGATCACATAGGCCTAATCAACTCTGAACTGGTTTGTTGACATGAGGATGTAGGCCTAGGCCCTACAAACAGACAAATGCTGCATACAAAATGTATACTACTGAAAATACTACTTAAACTACTGAAAAATGCACGTGTGTCTGAGTGTGTGAATGTCATGAATCACAGGAACCGGTATAAATGGATTTTGGGGTGTAAAATAATAATACTGACAAGGAAGGAAAGCCTGAGATTTTACACAGCGAGATCGGGGCGGCCATCTTGGAATCCGATTCACGCCGACTCGCCCGTCAAACGGGCCCCAAAATGTGCACAAAATCACTTACCGACGAACATTTTCTGCATTCTACATCTTCTGTATATTATTTTAGACTAAGCTGACACCTTTGATTAGCATATCCTGTCCAATTAATAAAGTAATCCACCCTCGAACGACGAAGTCGCACTGTCCTGCCTCCGATATGACCCAAATCCCGAGCCACATGCATCAGAACGAGGCTCCAGCCGGGAATACCCAGAAACCTACCTGGCGAGGCCAGTGCTGATTGGCCTGGCAGCACTGGCCACGTACTATTTTTAGATTTGAGGGGATTCCTGGCTGGAGCCTCGTTCTGATGCATTTGGCTGGGGATTTGGGTCATATCGGAGGCAGGACAGTGCGACTTCGTCGTTCGAGGGTGGATTACTTTATTAATTGGACAGGATATGCTAATCGAAGGTGTCAGCTTAGTCTAAAATAATATACAGAAGATGTAGAATGCAGAAAATGTTCGTCGGTAAGTGATTTTGTGCACATTTTGGGGCCCGTTTGACGGGCGAGTCGGCGTGAATCGGATTCCAAGATGGCCGCCCCCATCTCGCTATGTAAAATCTCAGGCTTTCCTTCCTTGTCAGTATTATTATTTTACACCCCAAAATCCATTTATACCGGTTCCTGTGCATGAATGTATTGACTTGTGGATTTATAGTCTCGGTCACCCAGCCGCTGAATCGCAAAGAAGCAACATTGCCAGTTTTTATTGTCGCTGCGGAAGACTAATGGATTTATGTACTTATTTTCCGCTAGATGGCAGCAGCAAACGGGCAGTGCGAAATGAAAATCCACTAAACTGTGTAGTGACACCTAAGATTTCAAGATGGCGGGTGAGTGCCAGAACTGTTGTCAAAATCAGAAAATAACTCGTATTTTTCACTAACTGGCCCGTTAGATATTACATTTTTGTCAATCATATTACTTGGTAAGTTATTTGGGTTGTTGTGTTGTTTACCACCTTTTGATCACCCTCTGATTTACTTGCCGTAGGCCTATGGTACTTTTGTTGGCACCCTGTGTGTATCCTGGTCATTGTCCTGCCACCTATCGGTCTCTTGTGAAACTTCATTTCTCCTGAGAATTGATGATCAAAAAGATCAGTTTTTAACATAGGCCTAGGCCTAATCGATGGAGACACTCGGGGATACATGCGTTTACGACTTCACAATTAGGTAGGCACTTCATCTCTTAAATTTCTCTTGGTCCTATCCTCAGCTCAGTCAATCAATGTGGTTGTTTGTTGTGTGGAACCTACTACTAGGCCTAACTAGGCCTAGGCCTACATGTACCTAGGCCTAGCCTAATTAGGCCCCTAGGCCCTAGGACTAGGAGGACGTCAAGTGCCTTGGCCGCCTCGGCTAGCCTAGGAGTAGCCTAGGACTAGGAGCTAGGGCCTTGCCTAGGCCCTAGCTCCCCCTCTGCTGCCTAGGCCTATCAGTTGGCCTAGGCCTGCTAGGCCTAGGTTCTCTCAATCTCTGAACTGGGCACTCTGCTTTTCTTACGTGCCACACTTCGTCACTTACATGTAACAGGCCAGGCTCTAGCAGAACATTTATAAAACAAGGGCCTGCTCCCACTATCGAGACCTGTTCCTGAGGTACTAGGCCTACCAACAACGAATGTTTATTCAGTAATCTTCTTATGATCATTTTGGAAAGCATTGCTCATGAACCTATCAGCAAAATTTCAGAAATTGTAAGATGGATTTTGACGACTTGCCCTGATTTCTGGCATGTCTTGGGCAGATGTAATACCAGGAATTCGTGACCCTTGATAAGATCAGACATGTCTGAGTTGTCAACTTGGAATGGATTGTACACTTTGAGTTCACTTGAGTTTGATACCACGTATTTTGTGAAATACAGAGACAATCTTGATTATTTACGCATAAAATTTGTCAAGATTTATAATCTAATATGATGATTTACATGTATCATCTAAGATATTATTCGAAAATGATGATGTGAAACAATGCCCTGATGATGTCTTGTCTGGCATCCATGACATTGCTGAAATTATATTCATTTCACATTTAATTAACCACTTCAGTTCCAGGATTGCATCATTATCACTATGATAACAGGGCTTCCACTAGCATTAGCCACACAGAAAATTAGGGAAAATCACTATGTGAATTGTGATGTCATCATGACATCACGTAGTGGCACTAGGCAGCATCACGACATCACTGACCAGAAAAACTGGCCTGTGGCAGCGAAATGGTTAAAAAAAGCACAATGTACAACAAATGTACCGGTACTTCCAGCCCTACATGTAGAAAATGTGCACGGTGCAGGCTGCACCTTTTCAAGTCAGATCGTGACAAAATGACTGTGTTTTAAAAACTACTATTACACAACTCTAACAATACATGTACATACGTAATGTACCAGTAAATTACAGACGATGCTAGCCAGTGCTGTGGTTGTCAAGGAAACATTTCCCTGTATATGTCACAGAATCAACAAAGTTTTGAAATGGACAATTATTGATTAATGAACTATTTCTGGTTCGGTGTCCTGTAAAGTTATTCAATACCAGGTACTGATAATGTGACAGTGTGGTGGGAAAACTAAGATACAGTACTGGGTGCCTGTTTGTCTTGGCGCCAGGTCTATCAGTGTCAGACAGATGGAGATCAGAAATCAGGTTTCTGATATAAACATTTACATTTCTTCTACACATGGTGTGTTCCTCACAGTAGTTTTGCATTGATGAATTTCCACCACAAACAAAACATGTTAAATGTGTTATGCGCAGCTCCAGCTGATAAACATAGTTCCTGATGTGCCAATGGAGTGAATTAAAAGGGTTTTCATCAGGTTCGTTTTCCTCCAGAAAAACATTGATGGAGTTCATTGCGAGGCCAGAGTACTGTAAAGCAGGAAAATTTCGCGTGCAGGAAATTTTCGCGAATTTCGCGAGTGTATTTGAGTCGCGAAAATTTCCTGTCGCGAATATGAGGACACGTAAGTGAGAAATACGGTCCGTGAAAAAAAAATGAAAAAAATGGCAGAGACTCGCGAAAATATCCTGCCGTGAATATGTCTATAATTCTTGATTCGCGAAGATTTCCAGCCGCGAAATTATCTTGCTTTACAGTATGCTCAAGACGTTGGTACATGATTTAGCAAATTATTGGCTGGCAGTTGTTATGAAGGTTAGTTAAAAAATTATGTTTGTTTTGTAGTGATGGAGTGCATATCCCATCCCAAATGTCGGGATAACCCCCCCCCCCCCAGCATGAAACTCTGTTCATGTTTGACCAAAACAAAAGGGGGGGGGTATGCTGCTTTGCCTGAACGATCATCTTGGGATCAGTCATGCACTGTCAGTCATGTCAGTGTCACCGAAGTGTGTTGTAACAGGGCTCTAGCTGAGTCTCAAACGGAATTCATTTTCTTGCCAGCAAATATCAACAAGTAGGCCTAAGTGGTGGCCTTTATGAATTCTTGACCACTGTCTACTCCTTGCCTACTAAGACAAACCCCCACAAGGATTTACGAATCCTTACAACAATGTATGTTTTCCCTTCGCATGTAGGCTAAAGTAATTTTGTACTCGGTAATTAACCTGGTGATATCACATGTATTGTGTTTGCCAGGTTACCATGTGAACAAAGCTTTCTTTATCGAGCGCATATTGTCTGAAATAAGATTGCATTTGGTGTGTGTATTTTGTAAGTGTCTATTTTTGTACCGTAAATGTCTATTTTGTATTTTGTAAGTGTCTATTTTCTTCTACTCAATCATTTTATTCATGAATCAAAGCTTCTATTCTAGACATTAGATTTATTGCTCCATATCCACCTCGCCACATGTTCTGTTTTACTTACCTGATGAACCAACACAAAATACGATTATTACCTACCGGGTAAATTATCATTTATTGCTAAGCCTGACGTGCCTGATATTTTGGCAACAGAGGAATTCCTGACAATGCCAAACCCTGGGAGCTTTTTCATTGTATTGGTTTGAGCTTATCCAATCAGTGCCACTACAATTAGAATGAGGAATGTCTTTTTAAGATTTTGAACTCACAGAGCATCGCTAATCAGCAGAATGAAATCTAAGAGATATTTTTCTGTCGTGCGGTTAAAAAAGAGGCGTCAGAACGATTGACGTATTTGACCAGGTAAGTGAGTGATGTTACGAGCCAATCAATTATCTCCTCCATAATCATAACCTAATCAATGTTCATTTCAGTTTCATCTGATGTTCCCGGGAATTATTTCACTCGTCACAGGTGTTTTTTTCCCACGTTCAAGCGGAATGGAATCTTCATATCGCTTTGTTGAAGTTTGATTTCTACTAAGGGATCGTCTCCAAAATAGAAACGTTTGGGATTCGTTTAAACGAATTTGAAGCGGCTTCTTCAAAACGAAATTTAAACGAAAAAATTCNAAACTTGTAGGCCTACTAAAATGGCGCTGCGTTCACTGGGCGGATCCACGCGGATTTCGCCGGGATTGCGGGAAAAGAGGGCAGGCCCGGATGCGAATTTTTTTTTCCTAACCGGTATAGATTCCTAACCAGTATATCCATTACGAAATGAAATTAACGAAGTGAATGGAGGGCTAATGATTGGGTAAGTGTAAGGGTTAGGGTTAGGGCAAGGGTTTGTATTAGCAGTATTAGGATTAGGGTTAAGATTAGGATTAGGATTAGCTTTTGCTATATCGGTTAGGAAAAAAAAGTTGGTCGTAATGGATATATTGGTTAGGAAAAAAAAGTTCGCCGGACTTAGAGGGGGCACATGGGGCACGTGCCTCCCTATTTTTCGAGGGGCAATGATTTTTTTACTGCATTTTTTGGAAATCGTCTAGTATTTCATGTCTAAGATGGTGGGAAATCACATAGGCCTATAGGCCTATCAGAGCTTTGATATTTCAAATTTTCAAGTCCAACCTCGGCGCACTGTGCTCTAGAAACCTTGAAATCTGCGGTGAATTTCAATGATTTGCTCCAAATTTCAGAATTTCACGGTCAATTTTACAGATTTGTTGGCCGAAGGGGGAGCTCCCCGGATCCGCGCCTGGGGTTGTATGGGATCGTCTCCAAAATAGAAACGTTTGGGATTCGTTTAAACGAATTTGAAGCGGCTTCTTCAAAACGAAATTTAAACGAAAAAATTCGTTTGAGAACTGACTGAAAACCGTTTGGCATAGCATACATTTTCGTTGCAATTTCGTTTGATATTTTTGTCATGAGAAACGTTTCTCCAGAGACAAACGTTTGGATGGTATGAAACGAAGTTGAAACATTTTCTTCCCCTCGCTCCAAACGTAAATCGTTGACACGAACTTCCAAACGTTTGCCGAATCTGGCGACCGAGGAGGATGGGTCGACGGAACATAGAGGCCTAGCCTACATGTACATCAATTTAATATGACGAAACATCCAACTTTGGCTGGGTGCTTGAATGCACAAAGTATGTACGACATGATTACATAGATGATGGTATTCAAAACAGATCATGATGAATTCATTCCAATCGATCGACCTCAGAAGTCAAGTGCTTATGACCTCAGAAGTTGAAAATGAAAATAAATTTATTTCATGATCGAGATGAAGCACCATACACCAATGTGTACAATGGTGTCGGCATACATGATCAGTAGGCCTAGGCCAAGACATAGCCTAAAAACCGATGAAATAGCCTAATAGTTAGGCCTATTAGATATTAAAATGAAAATGCCACTAAAACAGATAATGATCAATTCATTCCAGACAATCAACCTCAGAAGTCAGTGGTTACGACCTCAGAAGTCAAAAATGGAAATAAATTATTCATCACCATGTATAAAGGAAGCATCTTTACACATAGGCCTCGAGGCTATAGGCTAGGCCTGGGCCTAAAATTGATAGGCCTACCCGGTACGCCTAGAATACAACGGACATAGGCCTAACGGAGGATGAGCTGAAGGACTGAAAACCAATGCCGACCTGAACGACAGTATATAGGCCTATCAAATTCACTACCGATAGGAGCCTTTGATACGGAAAGAATGACATGCACATCATGACATGTAGGCCTATCGCTACCGCAATGCACCTATGACGCCAAAAAAGCAAAAACGTTTCATTTCGTTTGGATTTCGTTTGACACAATTTGAAAACGTTTTTGCATTCTATTTGGCGCATACGTTTGCTTTTCGTTGGGCAGATAAACGTTGCTCTTCGTTGTGGGTACTTTTCGTTTGGGGAGAATTCGTTTCAAATCCGTTTTGAAAATCGTTGGAAAATCACTTCAGTTTCGTTGGACTACAAAAATTGCAAACGATTTTGAAACGACATTGACATTCATTTCAAACGCGTTTGAAACGAAAACAATTTGGAGACGATCCCTNTTTGGAGACGATCGACTCAAACCTGCAAAAAGACAATTTAGTTTAAGATTGTAAGGAAAGATGGCACTGCGGGCAAAGGACTAGTTCCAATCTTTGCCGCTCCACTCCCGCGGCGCTGATTGTAGAATGAGCGCCACGGGATTGCAGCGGCAAAGATAGTAACCAGTCTAGTTCGGGCTAATCGTTGATGCTAAATACACGATACGGTTTAATACTTACTTATGTATTTGTCCAGCTTTCTATCCTCAATAAATATTCTTTATGTGTACATAAGATATATGATAGGAAAAATCCTGTTGTTTCAAGATAATTTTGGGTGGATTGCGTTTTTGCCGAATACGAACATGACGAAGATGCCGTACGAATCACAATGTACAGAATTTTAAAGATGGCGGATGGGAGGTTTGGGAAAATTTTCTGTCACAGATGCTCAATGTTTTTTATTTTTTGGCGTCTTGAATGGTTCAATAAAGAATGTGTTAGGCCTATGTTCAGCAGATTGCGCCTTATCTTTACAACATTTTATTGACTTGTCACCATCTATACTCCGTTCGATGACGCACTTTTATTCGCTTCTTTTTAGCCTTTTTTAGACAGCCTGAAACATGATTGGCCTTCTTCTTTCTTGGCTCAAAAGTTAGGTAGGCCTAGGCCTAGGCCTAGTTGCCTAGCCTATAGCCTGGCCCGGGGTAGCCCTCCCTAGGGCCTACCGTTATAGGCCTATACTATAGGCTATGTATTGTATGACATGACAATGTCTGCCATGCAATGCGTAGGCCTAGGGTAACTGGTAATATGCAGACTTGCAGTGCATGTGCATTCGCCAATGAATCATTGAATGTTAGGCCTAATGAGTCGTCTACCAGGTATGCTAGCAAACTGCTCACAGCGCCACCTGTCTCCATTCTTCCGACCTAGTGACACTGCCTCCAGGTCCCTACTTTCTCGGCGGAGGATCGTAGTTCCAATACATGCCAAATGGAATTGAACAATTTCATGGGCACGTACATGAAACGTTTTTTCGTCGACCTAATTATCTGATTGGTCAATAGAAGCACGTGAACAAAGGACGCCCTCTGATTGGTTAAAAGTGTGAGAAAGTGAGAGCCTTATCACATCCCATGCCTGTAAAGTTCCGCGAACAAGCTTCTTATTCTGATCATGTACAGCATTTATTCGTCTCAAATCTTACATTTCCACGTTTGATAACTTTATATTGTTTCATATGATTCGATTTTATTGACTTTTATTCGAGATTTGCTGTGTCAAATGTACGCGCACTATATTCCAGCCAGCTGGAAAGCGATGAGGCAGCTGGTGCTAGCGGCATAAGCGGCCAGTCCGAAAGTAGGCCGCGCATGCTCGGTAGGAACTAGTTTGGTATGCTAGGCCTATATGGCATCCGGTGTTTTTCAGTGTTTCCTTCTTTTACTCTGAAAGGCCTACCAGTAGCCGCTATATCCGGAACGTTTAGTAGGCCGTGACTAATAAGGTAGAACAGTCTACACCATCACGGTATACCATGATTCTGTACTGTGAGACCACATCGACATACATTTTTTCCAGAATTGTGTACAAATTCAGCATTGAAAAACAACTCAAAATTCTTCCTGGATACTGTAAAACGGGAAATTTTCACGGAGGTTTTAATTTTGCGGTCTTTGCGGTCCTATCATGTCCGCAAATTTAATACGCGTAAACATTTTTTCCATTCAACATTGTCGGCACGACCGCAAAAATAAGACACAATTTGCATAATGCTAGTACTTGCCAATAAATCGCGCTGAAACTTGCAACTCGGTAAAGTCCACATTCAGAATAGTGTTCTGATCATTCGATACTCGCGTTGAAGATGAGCCGGCCGTCATTAGCGGCGAATACATGGTCCCAAACCAGACACAACAAAGCCACGTGGTCAGTCTCCAGTCAAAACAAGAGCACATGGAACTTCGGGGCTCTTGAAACTGCTTGTATTTATGACTGAAACTGCTTCCCATAGAGGATGATGGTGGCCTGAATGCCGGGAAATCAGGTCTACGGCTCCGTGAATTTGTTGCAATGCATTTTAATTTTGCGGTTTTTGCGGCGCCAAGCTGTCCGCAAAGTATAAAGGCGCAAAATATTATTCTGGGGCAGAAATACTGAGGGTCCGCGAAAAAAACCATCCGCAAAAATTTCCCGTTTTACAGTATCAGTGGAAGAGTTAACCAGAATCATCATCATTTGTACTCACATCATTTGCGTTGAACCTGAAAGGGTCGTGGTCCATCCACTTCCACTGATGGAGAGCGCCGCTCGTCGATATAGCAACCAATTCAGAATGCATGGCAGAAATTTGGGAGAAACGAACTGAGCCATCGCGATCAGGCCAGAATTGTAGATCCTCGCTAAAAATCAGTGGGCTCTGTGCTGGTGATAAGGATTTCTTTATCTCCGGTGCACTGGAGAGGTCGGCCCTGTCTCGGTCTAATCCTCGTACTGATGCCATGGCGTCATCGCGTAATGCACTCTCCAGCCAGCGGCGTTCTCGGAGCCTGAACATTGACTCGCGTTCGCCACGTTCTGCTGGGCTCTCCCTCTCCCCGGAGCGAGAACGAGCCCCTGAACGACGGAGGGTGGAGTAACCGAACATGTCCTCGTTGAACATGGTGTCTGTGTCGATGATGACACTTGGATGGTCTGCGTGCATGCCGGAATCGAGCAACGAGATCAGATCATCTGAAAAGGGAGAATTTTATTCAATAGTTTGGCTCATTTTGGTCAACTAGGCCTAGCCTGCAGCAGCTCCAGCCCCACTGGAACCAAAAACAACACAGCGGCCTCCTTCATTTTATAACCCTAGTAGTCTACAGCCAAGGTATTTTCAACTTATAGCTAACAATTCCATATTTTTTTACCCACCTCCCCCAACATAGGAATCCTGGCTGTCCTCGCCATCTTCATCTCCTTCATCATCACGGCTTAGCAGATTATTCACGGCAAGATTAACATCGAGATTCTGAAAAAGTGTAATTGACAAGGTCAGTACTTCTAAGAAATGGACTCAGTCCGACTGAGTCTGCGGGCGATCTTTCTTGTCACCTTTGATGTGCTAAAGAACCCTGAAGAAACTCTGCAGAGTTTTTGGGACCCATTCTTTGCCGACAAAGTTCACTAAATGCTGAAGTTGAAATAAACATTGATAGACAAATTAAGGATGTTACTTTGTTTCCTCTCAACTTGGCAATTCCCACTCCGATCCACCCTGCCTACTTACAGTTCTTTGTAATTCTCTTATGATCAGACTTCGCGATTTGCCTTGTAGGACCATCTGGCACTGAAAAGGCAAGATAAAAGACGTGCTAAAATTTCTGAATCGGTCCCCCCAAAAGTCACTTCACGACATGAGAGACAAGATGTTGATTTGACATTTTACTCCTTTACCTGACTAATCAGTTCCTCAGGTACTGCAGAAGCATGTATGAACGGCCTTTGTCCTACTATCACGCCACTACCACGGCCTCTACCAACGGCCCGTACGACACGTCCAGTAGGCCGCCGTAAAGGTCTCGAGTTGCTTGAGCTCGACGGCTGGTTGTTGTTGCTCCGAACTGCACTACCGGCACTGGTGGTGGTGTTTGAGTTCCAACTGGAAAGAAAACAGCACTTCGATATCACAGATATACGGAACCAAACATTTTGAAGTTTTCTAAATTACACATTTCGATTCTTTGCTAAAGGGGCTGTTTCACTTTGAATTCAAGATTGCGATTTGTGATCTGTGGGAAAACTGAAAGAGCTATGATCTTGCAATTTGGAGGGATAATTCTGTGTTTCAGACCAATTTAAATGGTACAACAATCAATAACATTTGAAGTAATTTTTTAAGACAAAAGGATTTAAAACTCTTCGTATACAAAGAAATAATTAATTGTTTTACATGATATTTGGCATATGGATTTGGGTGGCACTCATTTTTATGGTAAGATAAAAGAAACAAGAGAAAAATGTCACCAAATGTTGATATTCTGTTTTTGAAATGCAAGAAACTTACCATGTAGTTCTTCTGGAAAGGACTGGCCTATTGATCCTTCTGGGGTGTAAGGTAGGCCTACAATGTTCCAGCATTCATGGCAAAGAATTGCTGTCTTTGTTGTCACAGCTATTGTATGAACAGTCTTACATCAGGCCAGCACCTAGCCAGCACCACAACTCCATAGGCATTGAGAATTAGAGTTACATAACTTGCCTTTCCTTGCAGAGCAGTAAGGGCAGGTTGATGACCATTCAAAAGAATGTTTTGTTAGAAAGATTACCTCATTGAATCAGTTTGTAGTGCTTCCTCTGCAAAAAACACCACCCCGTTCAGATGAATGGTTGAACCCAAGTTGCCACAAAAGTCATCCAGGCCTGTTATGTCACTGTTATGACTGTGTTGACAATGGCAGTCAACAATAGGCCTAAGGGTCTTCAGAGTGTTCATGTTCTTCCAAATGAGTGATATCAAACTACTTTTGTGACTTTTTTTGGTACTTTCATTGAATACAACTGGATTATTCTGCAGGTAGGTGACACATGGCTCATTCGCGAACCTATAATCCAAGTTTTTTTAGAAATATTTTGGTTCTAATATGAAACTTCAAGGCTTCAAACACCCATTGTCTTAAAAAATTACTTCAAATGTTATTGATTGTTGTACCATTTAAATTGGTCTGAAACACAGAATCATCCCTCCAAATTGCAGGATCATAGCTCTTTCAGTTTTCCCATGGATCACAAATCGCAATCTTGAATTCAAAGTGAAACAGCCCCTTTGGAGAATAGTTGGCAATAACTTACCCACTGGCCTGCACAGCAATACTCCCATGGCCATGGGTGTCAGGCACAAGCACAAGAGGACCCTCAAGGTCAATGTTTGACCTTGCAGACGGGTTGCTCACAACTTTGACTTTCTGGGTCTTACTTGGTGGTTGGCTACTTGTGAAAAGAAAAAGAAGTGGTCACACATTGTATCTTTGCCAATTGAGGCTCACTGATGAGTAGGCCTACTCTGAATCGGAATGAGCAACACTAAACTGTCAAACAATGAAGTGGCCTGTCTGGTTCTTTCATGGGATGGGAAAGTAGATAAAAGCAAAATGATATAAACAGTGGGGAAGTATCATGATGTAAGATGGAAGAGTAAGAGTGAAATCGGTCAAAAGGACAACATACCTCTTATTTTCTGTCTTACTGAGGTCAAGTTTCTCCGTCTGGATGCTGTATGATACTCGACAGACCCTTCCATCCTGTAAGGAAAGGAAAACACGTCAGGGAATTGCTGACATGAATAAACATGGGCACGAATGAGATTTTCACTATGTTTGCTTACCTCAAGCAAGAATGCAACATGGTGGGGCCCCACGACACACTGCACAACAACAAGACGTCTCAGAGCATTTAGGGCAGGGGGTGGTGTGTAACCGTGCTTACTGATCCTCTCCGCCACATCCTTCATTCTGGAAAGAAAAAAACAAAAAGTTTAGCGAATAGGCCTTCCTAGCTCGTCAAAAAAGGTGTTAGGACATGGTCAGTCAGGGAGTGAACGATGGAGGCTTCAGGATCCCTGATCGGAAGTGACGTTACTCCATGCCCATGTCACACAATGCCAATGGAAATCCTATTGTTTGATGCGACTTATTCCGTTAATCGGCAACCTTTTTTGGGCGCTGATCGGGGATTCTAAATTAGCTTCATGAATGGATGATGTTCAAATTGATTGATGATCAGGCGTGGCTCGGGGGGGGGGGGGGGGNNGGCCAACAAATCTGTAAAATTGACCGCGAAATTCTTTGCCGAAATCGTGCATATTCGCCCCTGGATCGAATGATGAATAGACCCCTTGCGCTTATCAGCCCAGGGTGTAAACATTAACCTCGCCCTAGGGGGCCTAATGCATTTGTACAGTTGGCACCTGTGCTTACCGTCGGCACAATGCACTAGGCCCAAGGTTTGTTGACACCTTCTGGCTGTAATGGCCGACTTGCGCAAGTGGTCTATTTGATTTGAATGAATCACGAACAAAATAAAATTAGAAAAATTAAAACTCACTTTACACTGACATTTTGCAGTAGGCATGCAGTTGAATGCACTGGCAGCCACTGGAAGTGTAGTGAATGTACGCGGATGTAGGCCTACGCAGGAGTCACTTTTGTGTGCGCAGAAGCCCAAAGACAAGAGAAGCGAAGTCGAGTGAAAAAATATTGGCATTGAAGAAAACAAATTTACCGGTCATTTAACTGATCATCTGACCCAGGAAGAGGGTGAACGACAAAGTGGATGGAACTCATGATATCGGGGTAAAAGATGAGTTAATTAGTGGTATTTCTTGTGATTTATTTTAATTTATTCTGGCCCCAAATCGGTCACTTTTCCGAGCGGGCGCCATATTTATCGTCAGAGGGTCCATACCAGTCCTTTTCGCAAGCCGACAGTTGATTGGTTGGTTTGGCTTTACCAACAGATGGCAGCACCAAAATCAGTCATTCGCCGCAACATAATGACGTCATTGACGGGTTTCAATTTGCAGAGAATGACCACACGCCATTTCCCGAGTCTTTTGTGATTCAGCTGCAATTTGCTGCCAAATTTTGCCAATTATCTTGACATTCTGATCTCTGAAGGTGATCACTCAGCAACCTCAATAAAGTAACATGTTAACTTTGCCGGTAGATTGCAAATTAGGAATGCATCGCGGTTGTTCTTGCTTTTTCTGTCATCTACAAAATCTTGGGTGTCCTAGCCGCATGCATGGATGCACTACAATGTGTAGGCGGAGCATACAGATGTTGTGTATGATACGTTGTAATAATCAATGTAATTGGTTACTGCCAGCCAGACTTGGCCATTTCCCAATGATCTTTATTAGGGTCATAGTGATGAATGCTGCTGCCATTCCCATGCTTTTTATGCTAGTGTGCCTGCTGTGTGGTTTGGCCCGCGGCCTAATTGAACCTCTTTTCTTTCTTCAGAGCTTCAGGGATGGACAGTGATGAGGAATACGACCGTCGGCGTGGTCGAGATAAGTTTCGCAGAGAAAGAAATGATTATGACCGGCGTGGAGAGGACAGAAGGTACACTGGCAGTCGTTGCACTGTCTTTAGATTATTGGAAACTGGGATTTGAATAAACTAAATACCTCTGAAAGTGAAAGTCTATTGATGATTACGCATTCAATGCCGGTATTTGGTAAATAAATGAATTTACTTTCAGACCAATGAGAAGAGAAAGCTGGGGACGAGGCCATCATGATGGTGGTGGAAGACGTGAGCCCTACAACGGCCGTGATGACTACAGAATGCGGCGAGATCGTTATGACAGTCCTTCTCCCAGAGGGAGGGATTTTAGCCCTCCACCCAAGAGAATGAGGAGAGACTGGTTAGTAATAGGCCTACACGGTTCCAAGACTTGATCACTAATCAATGGAAATCACTTGTTTAACGTAACATTTCTGATAATCTATATCTATATTCCAGGGATGATGACGGAGGCAACGGAGGAGGTGGCGGCTACCGCGGAGGGAGAGGAGGCGGTCACTTCGGTGGAGATCGGGGAGGATATGAACCCAGAGGCCCCCCTGATCCTGGCAGTCATTGGAGTGAGCCTCATGAACCAGCCACAGGAGGTTTCGGAGGTCATGGTGCACAACAGCAGTAAGTCCAAACAGGAGTCTGCCTGACCATTTCTGCTCCTTTCTATGCAGTAGGTCACACATAGTTCTCAAGTTTGACTAAAAATTGCAATTTGCGTTTGCAGACCTGAGCCGGATTTCCCCACACAGCCGATGATGTTGTCATTCAAGGCCTTCCTCTCTGAGCAAGACGACCAGATCAGCGACAGTGAGGCGGTGAAAAAATACGCCGAATATAAGTTGGATTTTAAGAAAATACAAATAAATGAATTCTTTGTAAAGCATAAAGATGAAGAATGGTAAGATGTGAGATTAATCAGTCAACTGTTAATTTGACGGTTATTGGCAATTTTTGTGATGATAATGATTTAGTTTAGTTGTTTTCGGAGTTGGGGATTGGGTGAATGTCTATGTGGGATTATCTATTATTTGAGGGAGAGATGGGGCCAAGTTGACAAAACTAACTAGTGAACAGATAGTGAACAGATATTGAATGCAATAGTTTGGGACAAGCTGTGTACACTTTCTTGCTGGGGAAGCCATCCTTGGGTCTGCAGANGGGGTTGCAAATTGTGGAATGGGATGAGGGCAGGGGACTTGATCCGTTGGTCCACAGTTGCATGATGGAGTATGGGGAGGATGGGTGTCAAATTTTGTTAGGGATGAGGGTCAGTCTGTTGTTGAAGGGGGAACTGCGGACAAGTTGATGAAGTTGGCACAGGTGAAATGGTTAGATGTGCTGGTCGGAGGGGAAATGGTCATTTTGCATAGAGGGAGGTGATGATGGATTCGTGCCCTGGTTTTGTGGTCTTGAGGGGTGGGGGTGATGAAATATAGAATTTGGTGTTGCAAGTGATACCTCATGGCTCATTTGCAGTTTTTTAACTCATTCTGTACCAGCAGCGTCATTTGGCTGTACAGGGTTTTATTTTGGCCAAGTCAACTGAATTTAAGGAAAAAGTTTGAAGGAATGTTGTTTTATTTGTTGAAATGAACACCATTTCTTCAATGAATTCTCATTCAATGGTACAGAATGAGTTTTACGTGTTCTGTATGTCCTGCAATAACAACATTCTTTTTAAGCACTGTTTCGTTGGTCTGTTGTGGAATGGATCACATGATAGTCAGGAAGGATCTACTTCAAAAAAATATCACGGAGTACATATATGCAAATCAGTATGCAAATAAGGAGATGATATGTTAATCAGTATGCATAAAACGGAAAGTCTCATGAAACGGAGTCACGGATCGTAAGGAAATAAGGAAGTCTATTAAGTTCAAACACTGCGCACAATGCAGTTTAATGTTGTAAGGAAAGTCATGTAAAGTTATATCGCTGGCGTACTAAGTACGCTAGCGATGCTCTAGTCTAAAGGAGGGGAATTTTGCGGCTATTTGGCTGCCACGGGTAAGGATGATAAATCTGAGCCAATGGCTCGCTCCGATTTCCAACCCTTCACCTAATCGCCTGTTCTTTTTTCAGCGTGTCCCAAAATTATGCATGTACAGTTTTGATCAAAAGAAAATAGCCTGTTGGAAGTCTGTTGTTTGGTCAACATCATTTGTAACTAAATTTAGCCCTGTTCTTTCTGTGCAATGCAGCACAGAATGGACATTGTGGGTGGAAAATCTCCTTTGGAATCATAAACAAACAGAAAACAAAATGGCAAAAAGTTATTTTCTTTTTGAAAAACTAACTGTACATCATAATGGAAGGGCCATAGACTGACAAAGACTGGACTGCTAAACAGTCCGTAAGGAGCACATGCCTGGTGTGCAAACAAGTCCCAGGAATAAGGCACATCTCCCTGTGAGAGTTTTCCAGCGTGAGTTGGCAGTCATGAGCAGTTCAACTGTTGGTTTCTTAAAAGACTTTGGCCGAGGTCAGCAACATGAATGGCTGCCCATAGTTTTCAATAATCATAGGTCTGCTAAGTTGGTCAGAGACTGGAAAGACTGGACTGCTAAACAGTCCGTAAGGAGCACATGCCTGGTGTGCAAACAAGTCCCAGGAATAAGGCGGTGTTGCCTTATGTGGAGGCGTGGGTTCGAATCCCGGTACAGTCCCGGTACAGTCCATAGTTTTCAATGGTTGAGTTGCCCATAGAGAGCCAACATGCAGAGAAAACTCTCACGTGAAGATGTGTCTGTATTCTTTCTCAGAGGCATTGCGAGAGAATCATCATGGAGACGCCCCAAAGAAGTACACATACAGGGGGACACCTCTCCATCAAGAACACCCAACTGGTCATTTCTGTTAAGTCTGGCCTCTGTGATCGGGACATCTCTCATTTGAGAACAGTATTGGCCAGTCAAAGTGTCCTTGATGGATAGATTCCACTGCTTGGAAGGAAAAGAAACTGAAGACGCCTCCTTTTGTTATTAGAAGTTAATGCTGTTATTTCTTCTGTCACCAGGTTCAGGGCGAAGTATCATCCGGAAGAATGCGATAAAAACAAAGAGGAAGCGATGGAGGGTCGGCGCCAGCGCCTGAGTGCTTTCATGTCGATTTACGGCCGCTACCCTGCCTCTTTAGATTACGACGATACAGAGAGAATTATCAAGTTCTTGGATGCAAGTAAGGATGCTGAACAGGGTGAAAATCATCATGAATAGACAATGGTGGGGACAGTAGACAATGTTGGGGACAGTAGACAATGGTGGGAACAGTAGATAATGTTGGGAACAGTAGATAATGGTTGGGACAGTAGACAATGGTGGGGACAGTAGACAATGGTGGGGACAGTAGACAATGGTGGGGACAGTAGACAATGTTTGGGACAGTATTTGCTGCAGCGACAAAAATGGACAGCTGGTAAAATTACGGTGGACGGAAACCGAAGTCCGCAAGATGTCCTACATTGTTAAAGAATGACTTTCTCGCTGGTGATGAAGGGTTTCATGTAAAAGGCGGACCCGCAGCCATGGACTTGGAGGCAATGGGTACTGTACCAGAGAGTCCTTCACTTCAAGAATGAGGTCATCGCTGTATTGGGCTTGCAACCTCACAAGTGACATTGTGCTGCTCCAGTCAGGCAACTGAAGCATTCTCTTGATATTGAATGTCTATTTTCAGTTGTTATCAAGCTAGAAGGCGGAACTGAACTGGACCTACAGATCTTGGATCACCCGGAATTGGCCTTTGAGCCTGAACCCAAACCCATACCCATAGTAGAGAAACCACCACCACCAGTTGAAAAAGTAGAACCAGCTGCCCCCGGCACAACGGAGGCACCAGAACTACCTCCAACAACTACCACTACTACCAAAAAACATAAGAAGAAAAAGCCTTCTGAGGAGCAACAGAAGGCTGCAAATGCGAACTTCGGGTAAGAAGGGGGGATTTTTTCCATAAGAATGTTCCTATCTGTTCTTCCGGGCATCCTGGTTTATGCCCTGAAGTCCTGACTGTCACAGACAAATGTGCAGGTCACTGGGCAGCCAAGCCCGAGAGCACGACTGGGCCAACAGATCTGGGACGCCCTGGAATAAGCCTTCGAGCCCTCGAAGCTGTCTTTCCATCCTGAAGGGGAAGTTAAGCTGATGGTGTTCTCCTTCCATCCATCTGTCTATCCTTGACAGAAATCAGAATTTTTCATAAATTTTCCCTTCAGCATTGCTGCCCTGCTTATGCAGTCAGTCCAAGGCGAATCGGACAAAGAAGATGAAGACGAAGAAGAGGAGCTGCCGCCGGGGACCGAGGACGAACCGTTTGAACTGAAGAAAAAGAAGAAGAAGAAGAAAGATGAGAAGAAAGATGACGAGGAGGAAGAAGGGCAGGAGGACGGGCCGCTGTCTATGACGATTGAACCAGAACAGGAGGAGCTGAAGAGGAAGGCGTTAGAGTTCTCTCAGCAGAAGGAAACAAATGGGGTGAGTGGCTGTTGTTATCTATAACCATGTGTTCCCTCACCCTACCAGGGCCAATAATGCTGTGGCTTCAGCCCTGATGGAAAATAAAATACAAATACAAATAGGCTCCTACTCAAAAAGGTGTGGTATTGAGAAAGATAAAGCAGAAAGATATAAAAATTAACCCGTTTTAATTTCCAGGAGAAAGACGGCAAGAATAAAGGTAAACGGCGCAATAAAGCCGAGTACAGTTACGACAGTGGAACTGAAGAGAGTGGTTCAGAGTCTGACTCGGAACCAGCTCCACCTGGTTGTGAGGAACCCCTACCTCCAGGTATGGAGGCACCAGGAGAAACCCGCCCCAGACCTGCACCTGGTACACCCCCTGCAGCATCCGCTGGTGAGAAGGGGGAGAAAGATAATGAAGAAAAGGAGAAGAATACAAGAGAGGGTGAGTTGGTGGTTACGTTTATGAAGAAAGATGATTTCTTCGCGTGAAAATGCTCTGTTAGCATCTGATTTGAACATATGCATCTGTACAGCCTCGACACCTAGTGGCTATCATGCCCAGTTTGCAAGCAGCAGATCCCAGGTTCGAATCCAGCCCAGGGGCCTGTTTCATGAAGTGACTTTAAGCTTATGGTACCTTTAACTGAATGGAAAATGCATTGAAGTTATTGGTACCATTAGCTTAAAGTCACTTTATGAAACAGGCCACAGGCCATTTCGGATTAATCATCCTGGCTCTTCAGGTCCGTCGCATGGGACATTAAGCCATGGTGCCTTGTGCCTTGCCTCTATGAGGGCAGGTAAAAGACCCCATCCGAGTGAACATTAGTACATGTACTTGTGATGGACTCCTTACTCGTTGAAGACGGAGTCGCTAGGCCAGTGACCCCAACTGGCGGCGAGGCACACATAAACGCTCCCAAAAAAGCACAGATTTCAGCAGAGCTCCATGGACTTCTGTAAAGTCTCTGCAAGGGCCAACAAAAGACGAAAAGCTTGTTGCTCTGTATTTTCAGAAGGTGAACATGGTGACGAGGAAAAGACAGATGAACCAGAGAAACCGCTACGGCCGAGGCCACTACACAAGACATGTTCCATCTTCTTGCGGAATCTTGCCCCAAGCATTACAAAACAAGAAGTTGAGGCCATGTGTAAACGTTATCCTGGATTCATGAGGGCTGCACTGCAGGTACAGATATTCATTGTAGATTCTGTGGACTGTGTAGTTAAAACCTTTGTAGATTTTGGCAGGAGAGGGTGGTACTCTTTTGTAGCCCCCTGACCCAGTTATCAATTAATTCATTGATCTATGTCAGAGTGGCAAAAGGCAGACATCTGTGCATGTCACCTCTGAGGTTCTGGGTTCGATCCGCGGTCTTGTGAAAGAGAGGGTGACTCTGACAGCACAGATTTCTCCGGTTTCCTCCTGCCGTAAATTAAATTTGCCAAATGTCATCTTTTGAGCTAATAATACCGTATTTGACACAGTTTTGTTTTTTCTCAATCCCAGGATCCTCAGCCAGAACGTAACTTCTTCCGTCGCGGATGGGTGACGTTCGAACGTTCCGTCAACATCAAAGACATCTGTTGGAACCTCAACAATATTCGCTTGCGGGACTGCGAGATGGGCCCGACGGTCAACCGTGAGTTGAAGCAGCGTGTCCGGGCGGTGAATGGTATAACGGCACATAAACAAGTCGTCAAGGCGGACATCAAGAATGCCGCAAAGGTCATAACAAACTTGGACATGCAGTGGAAGCTTTGGGAAGATGAGGAGAAACAGGATACTTCGAAAATGGTGAGGGAAAAATTTCAATGTGTTGCGGGTGGATACTGCCTTTCATCATGGGAGGGTTGATCTGTAGTTGTAATTTTTACCGGTACTTCCGTTTTCAGACGTACGGTTTGATCTCAAAGAACCCAGTATTGAAGAACATCACGGATTATCTCGTGGAGGAGGGCTCGTATGAAGAGGAGGAACTCCTAGGGCAGAGTATTGATGACAAGTCGACGGAGGAGAATGAGGAATTTATGCTGGAGAGGGATGAGCAGCTACTGCGGGTAAGAAAATCCACCCTCTGTTATGGTTTGGGGGTAAAAGTGGCACAGAAAAGTTTTCTGCCAGGAAGGCAGTCTCCATGTGAAAGTTTTGTCATGTGAGTTGGCTCGCTATGGGTAACTCATCTGTCGAAAACTAGGGGCAATTGTTTGTGTCACTGGTAAATTCGGAAGATGTATGGAAACCAATAGTAGTGAATTGCCCATGAGAGCCAACAAAAACGTGAACGAGATTGACACCATCTGAGCCTGAGTCAAGATCTGGACTGAAAGACTGAGATTTCGAAGGCACATCTTCTAATCTCAAATCCCTTTCTTCTGTTACAGGTCCTTGATCGCATGATTCTCTACCTCAGGATTGTGCATTCGATGGATTATTACGGCGGTAATGAGTACCCCAACGAGGATGAGATGCCCAACCGATGCGGGATGATACACGCGCGTGGATCGCCACCTCAGAGTCGCATCATGCCTGAAGATTGTAAGTCTACTCGGTAGAACCTCCCTTAAACAACACCTCTACAAAGAGGACACCTCTCTATTAAGGACAACAGGGTTAAATCCCCAATTGTTCTCTTCTGTTCATAATTTTACCTCATGCATCCTGTTTTTTTCAGTGTCAAATTGGAACAGGACGATTGAGAATAAACTAACACAGTGGTTGAATCTCAAGATGCAGCTTGATAATGACGAGGCAGCCAGACTCGGACTCAAGGATCAGGAGTCGTATCCTTTATTATATTTCAAAATAAGGCACTGCTTCACAAGGCACTGTCTGAAGCATCCCAAGTTTACCTCAGTCTAAATGTGCTGAATCTTGCTGTTCGGAGAGTTGCGGAGATATCTAATTGATACCCTGACCCATTAGTTTTTCATCTACCAAAATGGAACCGATTTTTCCGTCAGGGCTGAAGCCATAGCTTTATTGGCCCCGGTGAGTGCGGGAGAGGCCAAGCTACTCATGTTTCTCACTTGGATGGGGTCTTTTACTTGCCCTTGCAAAAATTCAAGGTGCAGTGCACCTTAGCTTACTGTCCCATGCAACGGGCATGAAGAGCCAGGGATGATTAATCCCATATGGCCTAGGCTGGATTCAAACCCGGGACCTGCTGCTTGCTAAGCGGACATGATAACCACTAAGCTATCTCAATCAAGGCTCCTAGAACACCCATGTAATCTTGCCTTGTTTCCTTGACTCACTCCCAGTGAAGTGGAGAAATTCCTCAATGCCAATACTCAAGAATTAGCCAAGGACAAGTGGCTCTGTCCCCTCAGCGGAAAGAAATTCAAGGGACCGGAATTTGTCCGGAAACATATCCTGAATAAACATGGTGAAAAACTGGACGAAGTGAAACATGAGGTAAGAAATGATGGGGAAATTTGGAATTCAGGCCAAAGGATGCCCGTATTAGTGAGGTTTCGCCGACTCTTGGGCCAGGGGGACACCTCTCTATCTCGTTCACCATGATTCAATCCTGACCTGTTCTTTTCCATTCAGTCGAACTTCTGTAATCAGGACACCCCTCAATTAAGGACACTTTGTCTGGCCAGAAGATGTCCGTATTATGGAGGTTCACGATTACATTATCTAAAACCTTTCTTCCAGGTTGTTTACTTCAATAATTACTTACGGGATCCAAAACGACCACAGCTACCCGACCACCCACGTAATCGTTCGACGGGTGGCCCCACCCCTCACGCAAGTCACGGTCCCAGTGACTTCAACACCGGCGGTGGGTACAACCCACACCATCGTGGCGAGTATCAACAGCAAAGATCTGGTTACGTTTACCAGAGCAGCAAAGGTACGTGGTGTGGGAATTTGAATCTAATTTTCAAATTTGTGACAAGTTGTGAAGCATATTTGATGTAATTGAGGCATGTCAGACTGGTATAGTGGAAAAATTAAGGCCCGTCACCTTCAAGGTTCTGGGTTCAATCCCAAGTGGGGCCTGGCCTTCTCCTTATAGGTTTTCCCGGGCACTCTGGTTTCCTCCTGCTGTACATCAATCCCCCAATTTTGCCTGTAGTTACACAAATCTTATGATTTCCAGGGCCAGGGTACCAGTCAAATTACAACCGAGGCGGTGACGGTGGATATCGCGGTCGTGGTGGCATGCATCGGAGAGAGAACACATTCCCACAGAGAAATCGGTGAGTATAGACTCGGTGGTGGTCATAGGCAAAATCTTGATAGAACAAAAACGTACAGAAGGATGTCCCACTCAGTTCTACAAAAATTGGACAAAATGTTTGCACCATGAAATGTGATGATGTCATTTGTGGCCCAAGAAGGTCCTTGTAATTTCTTTGTGTCTGTTGCATGCAAGTGACAGTATTTTGGCTTTCAGCTAGATGCAGCAAAAGGGACTTCATGGGCAATAGGTGGCAGCACTGCACTAGCGGTCCTGAACATATGGGGATCATGACTACAATAGAGGGCAGCACACTGAATCTAGGTCCTATACAATACGGACCCTTTTGTGTGTGAAATTGATCAGGACCGGGATGTCACTTTCATTTCGATAGTTTTAACCACTAGTGACATCTATTGAGGCAGTGGGCTGGGGTCCCCATACTATTCCTTTAAATAAGAATCTGATGTGGGACCAACCTAAATGGTTTTCAAAAGATTCAGGGCCGTATGCTTGGGTCGGACTTTAGCCTAAAGTATAGATGAAGTTTACTCTTCCTCTTTGCTTGAACCATTGAGAAAAGTCAGACTTTAACATGTTTAATGAAAGTGTGGCTGAAGTCCGATCCAAGCATACGGCCCCCAGTGAGCTCATGGTTCAAGGAACTCCGTGCAGATTAATACTGGGTGTACCAGTTTCCTCCTGCAGGCTGGAATTCGTGGATTCTGAAATGACGACGCTACTTCATGTATCAGCATCTCATTTTTTCAGGTCTAGGCCCGATCCACGGCGTATTATTGAATATCGTGATCTCGACGAGCCTACGGAGTCGGATATTTTTTGATACCGGGATCTAAATGCGGCAGTTTAGTTTTATCATTTGATTTTGAACTCTGTATTGTTTACATTTGTGAATAAATAAATGTCGTAATGTTTACTTTCATGCCCCCCCTGCGTGCGGTGGCGGTCTATGCACAGCATTCATGCCGAAACTGCCAGTATTTCCCACCAGGTGGCAGCACCATTAACAACATTCCTTTCCATTATTCAGAAGGAGATCCGATCCACGGCGTATCATCGAATATCGTGATTTGGATGCGCCTGAGGGCGGAATGTTCTGATTGGTGGCTGCGTTGCTATGACATCATACACAGATGACAAAGATTATGACGAAACTGAGAAATATTGTGAAATAGATACTTTTAGTTCATTTATTTGTAAATCTGTTTCCTACTTCGTATGGTTTGCGTATTTTATGAGGTGGCATTGTCACCGAACATGTTACAGTTGGTCACCTCTTGGCATCTTTTCGGAGTGAAGCGCGGTTTATACTACAGTGCAATCTGCAATGGGAGACTACTGCCGTTACAGGCGGCAACTGGTCCTAGAACGTCACAAAATTTAACGTCACAGAAAGTCATGGCGGCCACGTCATTATGGATGATGTCATGGTGTGCATTTCTTCTCTGTGACGTCAAATTCCATGACTTTCTAGGACTGCAAACTTGTGCTGGCCTCTTACGACAGTCAAAACCCCCACTCTATGAATCGCTTTGGTCGCAACACGATCAGAATCTCATAGTAGTGATTGCATTCAAATTGGCCATCAGTCAATGATGCCGACATTCCTAAATATGAATTTCAATTTGTGTGCGTGTTTAAAAATTGCTTGCATGTTGCACTATTTAACATAAATTTCTTTCAAGTGTACTGAACGGTTAATGGAAGTATGAAATAGTTCAGAGAAATTTGGTCAATTCTACTGCGAATCTTACAACAGATCACGCTGAAGTATAAACTGGGCTTAAACATCACTACTGTTCATGCTTGCCATTGTTCAACCTACAAGGACTGAGGGTACAACAAGTAGCATCCAAAATTTCCCTAAGTTCAGAAAAAAACTTAGAACTGAAGTCCATCTTAAAACACCTGAGCGTTTTTGAATGCATACCTGGGGGGTGGGGGGTAGATGAAAATATCAGAAATTCCTTTCCTTTCTACCTTGCCTCCAGTTTGCAGTGATACATTATACATTTCACATGGTTGCCAACAGTCCTTTGAGGTTTAAATTGCTTTGGGGCAAAGGAATCCTTGGGGTGAATTCTCAAAAGGTGTTCAGACTTTCGCATGATTTGAAATTATGTTTCTGTGGCTGAACATGCATGTTGTGGCTGAAGGACAATAGACTCTATCACTCCAAAAGAGTGCAGCACCTGACGGGACAGTGTCATGATGTCCCGCATGTCATTCTGAACGCCAGGAAGCGACTTGAAAAAAAATCCCGTTGTTTCAGCGATCATGATGTCGTGAAACAATTTGATTTTTTTTGTCTCACCTCAAGACATCATGAAATGACGTGCGGAACGTCATGACGCTGTCCTGTCAGGTGCTGCACTCTTTTGGAGGAATATCCCGTATTGTCAAAGAACTTGCGCTTTGTTTTATTTGGCTGGAGGTAGATTTGACAAAGTTTTATTGAAATTTCCAGTTGAGCTTGCACAGTGACGTTGAAAGTGCCTAAATCATGATGCTGAACTTGTTCTGAGTGAGAAAAACACCTCCGAGGGGTTTTCATCTGAACAACTTTGAGAATTTGACCCTGAACTATCACTTCTTATAATGTGTGTTTGGAGTTGCGTGCAGTGATTGTTGGTTTGGGAATGGACTTTGTGGGTGGGCTTGCAAGCCTAGAATTCTCCACTTGTAATTGTGCATGGGCAGAGCATTCTACACCAAGCAAAGCTCCTTAGGATAACTCCTGGAGTGCTTTTCTATCGGCCCCCTGACCATACGTTCCTGTGAAGTATATCTTAGACATTTTACTCTCTCGCTGTTTGAAATGATATCCAATATAGAGCACAAAATACGACAAACAAAATGATAGTAAAAGTAAAGTCGTCTCAGAATTTCGCAAATTAGCGAAATTTGTTTGAAACGAAATAAAAATTTGTTTGAAACGAAATAATTTCCTGACATGCCGAATTGGAAAGGTGGAGAATTCTGGGCGCGGGAGAAGGTTTGCCTTTCTGTGAATCATGAAATTTTCACCGATGTTGTATTTCTTGTGAAGGAGTTACAAAATTCAAGTTATGGGAGCAAAATTTTGATCTTGGATTATACTGTATGACTAAGAATTCACTTGAAACGGTGGAAATTTTCTGATTCACAGTATTTTAATGGTGGGAGGTCTTATGTGCAGAACAAGTTGAAGGGTCAACTTGGGTCTCTCTGTGTTATGATAGGCATCAAAATCAGTGTCATCCTGAGGTAATCGGGGGTTCCTACCATTCGCTTCCTGCTCACTGTACGCAAACACTTTGTGCGAACACTGATAGAGGGACGAGTGCCAAGAACCACTGATTATCTCAGGATGGATCACAGGTGGTGCAACACAATCATGCGACATACAAACTAGTAGTAAAGACATTGTAAACCTACATCTTGCATTTTGATTCTTGGCTGTTTAAACCTTGGCGATTTCTCTTTCTTATGCTGAATGTGTACTCTTCTTAACATTTTCACTTGGTGTTTTACTTTCTGCTAGTTGTCCTACTGCTAGTTGTCCTACTTTCTGCTAGAGGGAGCCCTGGATTCATGAATATCATTGTTTCCACTACATTATGATCAGTTCTCCCATGTAAATATTAAAACATTGGGATAGCTATTCAGTATTTTAGAATCTTTATAACAAGCCAGAAAGTTAGTTGTATAGTACTGTTATTTCTATGGGTTGTCCATAAATAGGTCAAAACCTATTGATCTATTATGATATACATGTAATATGACCAATAGATCAATAGATGTTGATCTATTTACGGCTACATTGGGGTCAATATTCTACTCCAGATTACATTTTGCAAATTTCTGTGAGGATCTCTCCTTTAATATAAATGCTGTGGAATGTGAAGTCCATTTGAATCATGATCAGCGGGAGGATGTTTGATTGAAAGAACATCTGTGCTCTATGCTACAGTATACGTGGTAGTACATAATAGGGCTGTTACGTCAATTGACTTGTTCCCCACTGATAATAAGTGGAGATGCTACCTTTTTCACTGGGGGCAGATCTTTCTAGGACAAAACATCTAAGTAGCAAATGGCCTGTCTGCCAAAAAATAAGATACAATATACAATATACCTCATTGTTGTCAGTGGATATTTTTTGCCGTAGTTATTGTCATAAATTGGTATCTGAGTTCTGTCAGTCAGTCATTATTTTGAACAAATATATCAGTAATTGCTCGAGTTAAGTTGAATTTGATGGTGCAGGCGGTGTTCGTTCACCCCAGACAAAACTCCCACTTGTGTAGTGTGTGGAGGTTTTTATTTTCAAAGTAGGCAACTATAGTTTGTTTGTAGTTTCCTGTACATTTATGCAAGTTGAATCACCCTACTGAAAATTATGTGTTCCCAGCACTGTGTTCTTGTCTAGCCAGTGCTAGTACCAGTTACTTGTCTTTTGCAATAAATGTCACTTTTTATAGGAGACTGTCTTTTTTACTGCTTTTGAAAATCCCTATATTGTTGAAATGAAAAATGTTGTGAGTGCATTCGGTTTTTTACTGGGACACCCTGTGGATTACATGATTTGATAAGGGGCTTCATCTATGGCAGTTATTTCACTACGCTCACTTCATTCAATGGTACCGTTTTTCTGGCTTTGGGATTGTTGTGTGTTGTTGGGATTCCTTGATCTGTTGGGATTGGTTTGGATTTGTGTGTCTGCTTTGTGGGAGGTTGGGTTTGGTTGTTACTGTTTTGCAGTTGTTCGTCTATTGCGATTCCTCTGTTGGGATTTTGGGATTGGTTTCCTTTTTGTGTGTTTTTGCTTGTGGGAGGTTGGGTTTGTTTGTTGGCTGTTTTGCAGCTGATCTGCTATTTCTTGCCCATTTTCCATGGCAGTTTTGACTCAAGGTGGTTGAAGTGTTATCTTTCCGAAGGGTCGGGATTGCTGGTTGAACAACTGTGACGTTTCAACTCCCGACATGATTGGCACAGGTGTACCATTGGGTGATGACGTCCTTCCATTTGAAGGATATCAGAACTGCCAATATCATGTTCATGAATAAAAGTTTGGCCAGGATTATAACCGTGGCCTGCAGTTTAGCTCACAAGCCTTGGCTCCACTGACTGAGCTGAGCACCTTCCAGTTTGTAGGCTTGATGGTGAGTTGGGACTGATTTAGATGCAGAATAATAGACAGTCAGCATCTGTGTATGATGTACTCTACAATGGGTGGTAACAGGCAGCTTCATTCAGAATGTGTGTGACCACCTGTTCTCTTGATTCATTCAAGTTCTTTACCAATCCATTCAGGTTCTTCGTGTTTATGTTTATGCCCAATCACACAGGTACCAACATTGGGAAATATCTGATGTCCAGTCAGCCACCCAATCGAAAGGTTGAAGGCAGTGTCTCACCACTGATCTCCAATGGAGGTTTGGCCTCTACCCATTGGATAGATATCAAGTCGCATTTGTACTGTGGGCAACTTAGTCTGGTTGCCCTGTCCTGGGCATAACTTGGGCTGCACTCCATGTTTGAGGCGTTGTCCCGTGCTGAAGTTATTTCCCCAACTATTGCCTTAATCCTCACCCCTTCATTCCCACCCCCTGCCCCAAAGGTTTGCAGACCCTTTAGATGTTAAGGAGAGATTTCTCATGTCACCTAACTTTACAGCGAAGAATCGGAGTACGAAGCATACGTGGCCTGGTGGGCGGAGAAGCATAGCAACTCGGAATCTAGGCCTCAGACAACCGAAGCTGGGAACGTCGTGGAGAAAGCTGAATCATGATTATGGCGACACGTCTCACGGACCATGTCCTGTGGACCAGAACATGTACTGTGGGTTTTCTCCATGAAATGGAGACCCCCTGGAACCGACAGTCATGACTGTCACTTTTCAAAAAATAACTGACGTAGCCAAGTGATACTTTACTAGAATTGATCTACTCTGGCCACCGGTCAGATCTGTGGTTTCTAGCTACATGGACTTGTATGAACTGTTATCATGGACACAGGACATTGATTCATGGGGGTCACAAGTTCTGTTACACTGGCTATCATTTGTGGTCATGGTTTTTCTTCTGCTCTTAAAAACATTGCAAAATCAATAAAAAAAGAATTATGTTTGGGAAGGGTTCAAAATCAAAAAGGAGAAAAAAATAAGGACAGTGTGAACTGGGAAAGGGTTCAAGGCCTATAAACTCTCTGAGGACTGGAGGATTTGGAAAGAATCCGAGATTTTGAAAGTTCATCCTGTCTCTTACCTATGGTAAGCAATGACCTCGACACTTTCAAGTGTGCATATGGACTCTGGTTGGTGGTCCATTGCAATAAATTCTGTGTGTGCTTTACCCTCTTCATGAAAGATGCATGATTAAGGGTTCAATTTGTCATCAGGAACTTTCGAAATCCCCAGTCCTTAGAATGGTTAAAAAAAGAGCAAAAACAGAGATAAAACTGTGAATGGTTATTTGGTGCCCACTGATTTTTTGCAAAATGAAGGACAGTGAAATTGCTGATAGTTGAAATCAGCAAGGGCCTTTATGAAGGCTATGACCTGTCATGACTTGGATGAATAAGGCTGGAGTAATGGGAGACTTTACAATTCTGCCGTTATACACCACCACGTACCATTTAGCAGTCCTAGAATGTCACTAAATTTGACGTCATAGGGAAGAAGTGCATGCCACAACGTCGTCCATAATAACGTGGAGCCACAACGTCATACATACATGTAATGATGTGGATGCCATGGCTTATGTCTGTGAAGCCAAATTTTGTTACGTTCTAGGACTGCTATTACCCGGCCTCTAACAGCAGTCTTGTTTCCGATTGCAGTCTTACAATGCTTTGCTCAATATGAGAAATAAAAGATATGTTGAAAATCTGTGTTTCAATTGTTCAATTTTTTAGACAGACCATAGTCCATTTCGGAAAGTTCATACTCCTAGTTACAGGGAGAA
>NMRB01002284.1:47404-69550 GCA_002633025.1 Notospermus geniculatus
CTACTTTCCCACTTGCCCAGCATGATCACCAAAATGTGTAATTAACCACATTATTGGCGTGTCACTTTCAAGTTTACATACAACGTATCAAATATATACCAATTTATTGATATTTGAGCGATAAACACGCCTTCAGACAGCCAGGGTTTGCAGGTGTTATTTTGTTCGCGGAGGTGGCGACTTGTTATGAGTGATGCGGGAGCCTAACAATTTGGGACGCGATCACGTCCAGAATCACTCCGCGCATGACTGTATGACATCCGAGGGGCTTTCCCGAACAATGACGGAAAGACCCGAGGTGTTCCGAATGTGACGGTTCGTGCAAGATCATGTGATCAAGTCATGTGATTTATGCCAATACTGAAAACTGCAGAAGCCACAGAAATCTCAATTTTCCCCGTAAATCACGCTACAAATTGTTTCTCACGCGTGGAAACAATGTCAGCTAATCAAAGACTTGATCCACGGGTGGATGCCGTCATATCAAGTATTGATGACATTGAAAAATCCGGTGAGGTTCTTAGAAAATCATGAATGAAATGAAAAAAAGTAAAAAACATGAAAACAAAACTAAAAGTCAAAAATAGAGGCCTCCAAGTAGGCCTAGGCCTAGGTCTATACACCCTACACATGCTACATGGGAAGAGGAAGTCTCCCACCTAGCATGCCTAGGGCCTAGTTGCTATGTCAGCGCAGTCGATGCTTTGCAGCTGTCTCTCATCCACCCAACCTACCTGGGCCTACGGCCTGTCCACCAAGACCAAAGAGAGGCCTACCGGTAAGACAAATTGGCAAAAGTAAGTGACTAACAAGTGAAGTGCAAGAGAGGCATAATCCCATAGGCCTAGTCCTAGGCCTAGCTTTAGCAGCAATAGCCAGACTTCCTAAAACCATGCTGATGAATGAATGATTCATTACTGGGTATACCATCTTGCGTTTCTTCATTCGTGCAAAATGATGCTAAATCGGGCCATCCTTTATTGTATTTTCAGGTGTCTATGTTGCCACGAGTTTGCTGCAGCAGCGAGCCAATGACATACGGATGAATAGAATAAACTGGCAGTCATATCTTCAGTAAGGACATTGATTGCATTATTGCGAATCCTGCCCTAAATAGCAAGAATTTGCTTCATTTATAGCAAGCAACTAATGGGAGACAATCATGAATCCTTTTTTCCATTCTGTCTCTCAATGTAGCAGGCCTTTCCGTTTGACGGGCGCGAAAATGCATGCGCCTCGCAAACAATAGAATTTCCATTGTTTGCGAGGCGCATGCATTTTCGCGCCCGTCAAATGGAAAGGCCTGATGTAGCCTCTTGCTTAATTTCCAGAGGTCAGATGATTAGTCAGGAGGATTTTAACTTCATCACAACATTTGATGGCTCGACTCCAGAGATCAGGAGGAAACTGCTAAAAGATAATCCCAACCAGGTATCTCACGCTGTTTCACTCGTTGTATTAGACCTTACAAAAGAGAGTCGTCTCTCTATCATGAAGAGCTGATCCAACTGGAAATTGAACCCTGACCCTCAGAAGTGACAGGTAGTGATGTTTCTACTGTGTCACTTGGGCACCCCTTCCTCCTTGTCAAGAAAAACTTCAACACTTTACATAGTTGTAGCATTGTCGTGTCATCATTCAATTGCACGTGTTTCCTACTTCAGTGTGCTAAGACATTCCTGAATCTAATGGGCCACATTTCCAAGGACCAGACTGTGCAGTACATCCTCACCATGATAGACGACATGCTGCAGGAGGAAAAGTCACGGGTTGAGATATTTAAAGATTATGCCAAAAAAAGTCGTGACTCTGTCTGGGGGCCGTTCCTCAACATGTTGAACAGGCCAGATGGGTTCATTGTCAATCAGGTAAATTGCTTAGGTTCAGTTTTAAAAAGTGATCTTTATTTGAGTTTGGGATGAGTCTTCAGGGCTCGAAAATAAGGTTTTTTACCCTGGAGCTAAAAACAGCTCCAGGGGTGCTTTCACACTGGAGCACTGAGCAATTTTTCTGAAGCTGTTTGATTCAATGTATGTAAATTATGCCAGTTATGCCCGGCACTGTTTTTAGCTCCAGACATTGCAGTTGTCTGCAGCAGAAGGCCATTTCCTAGAAGCTATTGCTCCAGAGCTTCCGACTATTTTCGAGCCCTGGTCTTCACCGCCTTTCAAATTATTCTGTTTGTCGGAAATGAAGATGATACTCAACTCAATGAGTTAAAAGCCGTAATTTTTTTTTACAAAAGGAGGCTTTCTCAGTCATATGGTGCCTTTTTACCAACATCAACACCACTTAAAGGAGTTAGACGCCGAAGTTGTAAACACTCACTCACTGGTTCTCTATCCACGGACGCCTGGGGTGCTGCCACCTATTGTCGGTGATATGCACTGACGTGAATATCGTGAGTGAGTTGCATCGGACCGGGAACCAGTCTAACGATCACGGGTGCTGCCACCTGCACGAAGGAATAAAACTAGTTTGCCGACCATATTTGTAAACAAACCAGCTTGTTTACAACTTCAGCGTCTAACTCCTTTAACTTGTATTTTCTCTTTGCTAGACAAGTCGCATCATCGCCAAGATAGCATGTTGGAGTAAGGAACCTATGGAAGGCGCTGACCTCCAATACTACCTCACGTGGCTAAAGGACCAGATGCGGGTTCCGGTGAGTTAGGAATCTTGACATCAAATCGAGATGTGAAGTGTAAAATATCTCAGCATGATGTCTCAACAGATTTTGATTTATATGGGCGGAAACTGGAACCCTGTGCGGGAACCTGTGAATTGCCTCCAACACGTCCAATACCTGAGGAATGGGTCCTTTTTGCAATCCCAAAGCACTGCAAGAATATTGCACCTTTTGGTAACATGCTTAAGTGATGCACGTTGAACTTCTGCCCAAAGTGAATGGGTTGTGGCCCCCCCCAGCCTGCTCCTCCCCTGAATGGTGATTTGAACCTACTGAACCTGAACCTGTTTTCAGGGCCCTATGACGCCGTACAAGGACTTTGCTGAAAATGAAGCAAGTACTCGTTTTAAAGTACTTGTGAAGCAAGTACTCATTAAAAGTACTCGTTAAGCAAGTACTGGTTACTTTGACATCTGGGCAGTTGAGATTGAGAACTCTACCTCAAAATAACAGACATTTTAGTTGAGAATGCAGTAGAACTGTATTCAAAGAGGAAACCCCTCCTCAGTCTTGTTTCACCCATTGTGTTGAACAAAACACTCTATAAGTTATCAATCTCAAACTCCTGGTTTCCACGTACGTGTAGCTTAACTTGGGGATTCATTTGGGTTGACTATGGAAGTGGAACTTGTATTGAATTTCAATTTGTTGGTTGGACACCATGAAGTTTGACCTTCTACTATCATTGACAACTTGTCTTGGGCGTGGGGACTCCCCAAACTTTGGTGTTCAGTTTTGTTTCATTCCTTCTTATTGCTTCTTTGTCAAGTTCCACAGACAAAATTATGCCGTTACGCTTTCGTTTGCCGTGAATTTTTGCCACAAACCAACCTCTCTACCCATGAATCAGTCTTCGTGCTTCCAAAATCTCTTGATCCGCACCTGGTGTCGGGGTTTGATTTCTTTGGTGTGGTTCATAGTTAGTGTTCCTCTATTTAGTAAGAACTTTAGTCTGTTGCGCTGCCTTCATGTGACGTTCTGGGTTACTTGAGGTCCTTTCGAGACCTCAAGGACTGTTGTTAGTGCTGTACTTTGCAAAAGGAGTTAACGGTACTCTTTGCTGGTTGTGGTAGAGTTCGTATTTCAGATAAACCTGGGGGTGGGTTTGAGGGAGTGAAGAATGAGCAAGTGCCAAGATTGGGGATCACAGCTACAATATAGGGCAGCACACCGAAACTGGGTCCTAGGCAATGGACGCCTTTTGTGTGGGAAATTGATCAGGACCAGGATGCCAATTTCATTAGTTTTAATCACTAGTGACACCTATTGAGCAGTTGCTGGGGTCCTCATCAGCAGTTCGTACATCTTGACCAAGGGAGTGATCACTCAGAACACTGCTTTCACTCCCTGATTCCAGTTCTGTTTATTTCCAGGGTAACGAATACCTGCAGACGGTTGCTAGGTGTCTCCAGATGATGCTCCGTATCGACCCCTATAGATATGCATTTGTTGAAGTTGACGGAATCAGCACGTATGTCATCGTTTGTTCATAGTTTTGGCCTGGTTGCACCCAAAATCAGGGAGCAACATCCTGAGAATCTTTTACTGCCGTACCCCTCCCTTAATAAGTGCGAAGAGTGGAGCGGTTGTGAAGACCCTGGGTGCAAGGATGGGGCAGCGGAGGACGACACCTCATTTAGGAGTTCCCTGTCGGCCCATCTGGCCTTCAGGTGTGAACTGTGAAAAGTGCAAAAGAGATTCACTTGTAGCCCAATTCAGGCATTTTATGAAGACCTGATGTCGATTGATATTGATCGGTACTGGCGCTGGTTCATTCCCTTTTCATTTGGCAACGTGAAATCTGGCGAGATGTGATTTTTTGTCAAAATGGGAAGATACCATTGGCCCTCTCCTTTTTCAGGCTGATCTCCGTCCTCGCAGGAAAAGTCGGCTTCCAGCTTCAGTACCAGCTGACCTTTTGTATCTGGTGCTTGACCTTCAACCATAAACTGGCCGAAAAACTAAGCGAGTGAGTAAGAGGAGGATACAGATAAGAAGTTGTTGGAAATTTTATTGTGTACAAGTAGCTTAGAAATGAGATATGATTTTACTTGCGCTTCATTTTCATTGAAGGGTAGTTTTTAGGTAGCAATCTACAGGTTGTTGCAGAAAAAATTTCTGGCAGCGTTTCTGCCAGCATGGGATATAGGGGTACAGATCTCCACTTGGCTTAAAGAAGGGAGATATCGGTATGTACAGTACCCCCTTCTGTCTGCTGAGTGTACTTGAGCATCCCTTCTTCCAATTTCTGGCAGAAACCCTATCTGGAACAAAATATTCTGCATTCTCCAATTCTTATGGGGGAATTTTTCTGAACCATCCTGTAGATGTTTCAGATAAAGAGAATGGCATACATGGGTGTAATCACTTACAGTATCATTGTAAAAATGATTTGACAGATTCCATTATTTACATGAAAGTTTTGCCAGACCTACAGAGGTTTAGTTTACACATGTCTGCCATCCTCAAAATCCTGTAAAGTGTTGTTTTATTTTCATAGCAAAATCGAATATGGCAGTCGAAGGTATTTTCTATCTTTTTCTCTCCTTTTTTCTGCTTTTTGTTCCGATTTTATTATTCAGTCGTGCCACTTTGGCAAGTATTATGCATGATTATCAATCGACAGGAGGCGTTTTTTTGAGGCAGAAAAGGGCAGTGTTCTCCATTGCCAGTTTCTTCAGGGTGGCCCACCCACTCTTTATCGGAAAAAAGTACAACCTGGGATCTTATTCACAAAATACCTTGGATTTAACAAGCGCGCAATTCCTTTGTTGGGACGAGAATGAACAAAAGGTTGTCAGCAAATGAACAATAGATTCCCTGGTTGGAATAAGGTCCCTGGTTGAGAAAATCAAACAACATGTTTCAAATTGCACTTTAGTATTGGTCTTTTTTCCTCCACACAAAATAAGCAACTACCGGTACTTGTCAAGATAATGGCTGGTATTCATAAAAGCTAGCAGATGCTTTTACTTCAGGTTTTGTTATGTAGTACATTTACATTGGACCTCGCTGTACAAATCTTAAGTAAAAGCATTTGCTAACTTTTATAAATACCAGCCATTAAATGTGGTTGAGCTCTGCCCCTGTCAAAGATATTTATTTTATATGCATGCGAACAGAATCTCTGGCTATTGAGTCACTTTTTAAGACGAAACTGTGGGACATAGATTTTCAATCCATGCCCCTTGGCATCAGTCTCATGTCCCCTCTCCCTGTTAGAACCACTTAGTGGCATACAGGGCTTCGATGATCACTTCTTACTGTGGTATTTGGAATCAAGGCCTCTACCCAAACTTGTAATCTGTACAACTTCTCCCCCGGAATGTGGTCTAACACTTGTTTTTGTCAACTCACCAAGTTAACGAGTGTGCACAGACAGCACCTTGCTAAATAAATGAGTTCCGTGATTACCAGTGATGTTCTAAAGAAATACCAGTATCTTCCATATTGGGTACGAGCAGAAAGTCAGATTTTTAGTTCACTTCATCACAGGGAAAATGACGTACATCTGGCAGACGTATGGCGTATATACGGCGTACGTCCGCCAGTCCTGGTTGCGTATATATACCGTATATAAAAGTAGCTAGATTCAATTTGTATGTACGTCGTCGTATGTACGCGGGATATATGGCGTATGCCGTACGTATGCCATACGTACGGCATATACTCGGCGGACATATTTTTCCGTACGTAAGCCATACGTACACCGGACATCCAGAGGATGATCCATTGTACTATACGGCGGATATAAAAGTAGCTGTACGTCCGCCGTATGTACGTCATTTTGCCTGTGATTACACTGATGGTCACATGTACTCACGTCTGTTGCTAGTTATGAATTTATGCTGATCATGTACACCCTGGGTCAGAGGTTATAACTTTGACATGAACACCACCTTCAGATTCTTATGCTGGTTTTCATGCCAATCTTATGGCAGTGTTCATTCTACAAATGAAACATGAAAACAGGGCTGGGTATTTACTTTTGACTAAGGGTGTACACACCTCTGTTGCTTGCTACAGGAGTTTCAGATTATCAGAGGCCAATTTGAAACCTCGGTTGACAGCTGATGTTACATCAGTAGTCACTTTGCTGTAACACCAGTAGCCAATTGAAACCTCTGTCTGTTGCTAGGCACAAGTGTACTGATTAACAAATTTGCAAGTGTTCTGTTAGTCATATCCACACTGCACTGTGTGCACTTGATGTCATTTGCACACACTGAGTGATAAGTCGAATTTACACCATTTTCGATCAGAAGACTACCGGTACATGGCACCGGACAAATACGAGCAGTTCATGCCTCAAATGTGCTGTCCGTCTGCAATTCTGACCGATAGAGTTTGTTATTTCGAAATTCTCTGATTTCAGATATAATGTAATACCAATCCTCTCTGATATTTTGAGCGAGTCGGCCAGGGAGAAGGTGACCAGGATTATCCTGGCAACATTCAGGGTGAGTTGGTGACAGGACCGTCAAACATCTTTCTGATGGATGGGTATAGAAATTGGGACTAAAAATGACTTAGAGAAGTCCAGTTTGTAAAAGAGCTCCACGTTTTAGGTTTATAGTCTGATATCAACAATAGTAGAGACACTTTAAGCCCAGTCTAGCGCCAACCCCGATCATTTTTGATCAGTACCCATTTACATATTTCTGGGTGGACAGGTTGCCCTCAATAAAGTGCTTTGGCAACATTACCTGCCTCGGGTCACAAAGTCTAAGTCGACAGCGGGAATCGAACCAGGGACCTCAATACCGCTAGCCAGACACCTGAGCCACTACACCACTGCAGCGCCTACCTATGGTGACATTTCTAAGATTGACGCTTCTTCTTTCAGAACATGTTAGAGAATCCTAAAGATCGTGACATCATTCAGGACTATGCCCTCGCCATGGTACAGTGCAAAGTCCTCAAACAGCTGCAACTTCTAGAGTCGAGGAAGTTTGACGATCCTGATATCACTGATGATATTGCCTTCTTGAATGAGTTCTTGCAGGCCAGTGTTCAAGATCTCAGGTATGGAAAGAACTTGTAAAGTTGAGCCAAGTCCACCAGTAACCTATTGGAATGCAAAAGTGTGAAACTGACCATGGCATGGATTCAATCCCACATGGATTTAATCCCACACAACTGCAACTTGCATGTCTTGTTTTCTAGTTCATTCGATGAGTATTCGACAGAGATCAAGTCCGGTCGATTGGAATGGAGCCCTGTGCACAAGACGGAGAGATTCTGGAGGGAGAACGCTGCACGTCTGAATGAGAAGAACTATGAGCTACTCAAGTATGGAATCTCCTTCAATTGACATTTGAATTCCCAACTAGAAAATGACAAGAATTCTCAAGGATGAGATTTCCAAGTAGTATTTGAATTCCAAAATCTTACGCATCTCAATGTCCTCACTTTTCAGAATTCTGATCCGGCTTCTCGAGTCCAATCGAGACCCTCTGATCCTGTCGGTGGCTGCCCATGATATTGGAGAATATGTACGGCACTATCCCAGGGGTAAACAGTAAGTGAAATGCCCCTGAATAGCAGGGAAATCAAAAACATTCCCATTTTTCGCTCTTTCATATTTCTCACTTTCATTCTTCCATATTTTTTCATACTTCCCATTTTCATTCTTCCATATTTTCATACTTCCCATTTTCATTCTTCCATATTTTTCATACGGTACTTCCCATTTTCATTCTTTTATATTTCCCATTTTCAGCGTAATTGAACACCTTGGGGGCAAACAACTAGTCATGAAGATGCTTTCACATGAAGACCCTAATGTCCGCTATGAGGCCCTGTTAGCAGTGCAAAAAATCATGGTGCACAACTGGTGAGTATGACGTAAAGGAGGGGGCCCCTGTGCTAGACTGGTTTCTGTCTTTGCCGCTACACTCCCCATGGTGCTCAATCCACAACGAAGAGTAGCACCGTGGGAGTTGAGCGGCAAGGATGGGAACCAGTCTGCCCCTGTGCTTGAGTAGAGATACTGCAGCCATAGCATCAAAGATACACTTGCTTGATACACTTGCTTGATTGGTTTTGTTGTAGTGGGCGCGATTACAGTGATATCAAGTATCTGTTTTCCTCTTTCAGGGAGTTTGATTGGTTTTGTTGTAGTGGGCGCGATTACAGTGATATCAAGTATCTGTTTTCCTCTTTCAGGGAGTTTGATTGGTTTTGTTGTAGTGGGCGCGATTACAGTGATATCAAGTATCTGTTTTCCTCTTTCAGGGAGTATTTATCAAGAACAACAGGTGTGTAGTCAACAAGCTGTGAAAACCTCCAGTTTTAGCTTGTTGTTTCCAGAGATGAATTGTGCTGACATCAGCAGAAAATGTTCATTCATTCCTCACATATTGGATCCAGCTAATTAGCAGATTCCTGCTTGGATTGATATAAAACTATAAATGTGTGTACTATAGTATTTATGAATGTATTATGTAATTAACTGTATAAAAGGTAGACTGCCATGTGTGCTGCTAGTAGACGTATATAAATAAAATGAATCTTGACTGTTATTCCCTCAACGTGTCTTTGGTTTTTGAGTGCGATGATGTCATTTTCGTGGAAAGACACCATAATGTTGGTGCATCGATAGTATCAAGAATATATAATATATTCTTATTCGAAAAAATGTAACTTGGGCCGAAATTCTCATATATATTTTAATGTCCCATAGCGCTTTCATTCCTCTTGGAAATCTTCAGTGGGAATGAACACATATAATTTACATGAGATATATATACACATAACCTGTCGCAAAGCTGGTTCAGGCAAAATGCAAAATTTTGCCTGAACCTGCTTTGCGACAGGTGGATTTTTTCTGGGGGGATTTTTTCCTACATTCGAGTAGAAACTGTGCTGAAAAGGAGAAGGGCTTCAGGATATGGACCGTAGGCCTAATGCTGGCGAGTAGTGTAGACACACCGATTTAGGACTGCTCGACAAGGCTTGAAACAACGTATTTTGGTCTGCGTGCCTTTTTGGCATGGAGACTGTTTTTGATAGGGCCTACACATAAAAAGATGTAGTATGGTATATACCATCTTACCTGATGAAGGGAAAGCGTGTCGAACTTCTCAAGTGATGAATGGCAGCCATTTTTACTGAAGTAACGTATGCTGCTGAGGTATGTGATTCAATTGAATACCACCAATCAGAAAAGGTGTCCACAAAATAACCTCGAAAATTTATCCAAAAAACGCACAAAAATTCGAAGCCGGCTGAATAATTCAAATTTCTTTATTCGGGACAGACTTTGACCCCAAATGATTTGTTTTTGCATCAATTAGTCAATAGATTACGCGAGAGGAAAGGGCGAAGATCGGTGACAAAATTGAACAACGCTAAATAGTGTGATGATAATGGTGGGAATGCAAGGCCAATGGCGACGAATGTCGTTCACTTTGATCCCAAAAGATACCAGAGGCTGCGATATTATATCATGATATAGAGCTACAACGAAATGGCCGGTTAACAAAGTTTTTACCAAGGTTCTTGACGTCGGTATAATGAACGACGCCCGCTTCGAAGTGATCGTGGAAAACCAGTCTCAATGCTGTGATGTTCGTCCGTTCTTGAATTACCCTGTAAGTTGGCAGCTCTAGGATCGATTTTTTAAACGATAGCTAAGATAAACCTCGGTTTAACCATCGGCTGTTATGAAAACCGCTAATTAATCAAAGTAAACATTTTTATTTTTATAATGTTTGGCTATCAACGGTTCATAAAATCGAAAAATTCACTTCGCTTAACAAACAGTTTGTAATGAACCCGATGGTTATCTTAGCCATCGTTTACAAAATCGGCCCCTAGTCAATCACCGGATACTGGTATTGGCTAATGCGTGGCATACTGGTACGTCGGTTTCTTATCTGTCAAAATGGCACTTGATTCGTTCAGTAGCTCGCCATTGGGAATCCCTCCTTTCTTGCGTCGGTGAAATTTCACGATGACAAAGACAATGGCCAAAATGATTGCCTAAAATCAAGAATATATTCTTGCTCAGTGAAACGAAAATATCCGAAAATGTCCCGGGGAAAATGTAGGCCTATAATGAAAATTTCTTAGCATGAGCAACACCTCTTGAGTCTTCCGGGAGTGCACATCTTTACTAAGGACACACAGGATCAGTCCATTTTTTACCTCTCCAATCCACCCAGTCGCTGTTGCAAATCTGGGGAATCGGCATATCAACATTGCAAAACAAAACGTCTGGCTGCGAGAGAAATACGCCAGAACCCAGCGAAGGCGGTTGTCTACCAGTGTGGATTTTGAATTTCCCATGGGGAATCGGTATATGTAGCGAGTAAAGTTATTAATTTCGTATTGGCATGTTTCGACATGTATTTGGAAACTTACCAGAAGAAAGTTTGGAAAAGCCATGGTCGTGGTAGCCCAGCGAAATCCCATAGCCTCGGTAAGTCCACCACCCATGAGGGGCCCAAGGAATCCACTGAAAAGTAATCGAGAACCAGACACATCATATTATTCATCATTGCGAGAATCGAACCCATGGCAGTCTCTCGTATCAGGCACCTCCCCGCCAGGACTGAGAGACATGGAGACGGTTACATTGAATTTACGACGTTTCAACTTTTAACTTACCCTAGTGAAAATGAAGAGTTTATAAGCCCGGATACTATGCCATACGTTTGCACACTATCAGGAAAACCAATACGTCTGAAAAATGGATGAACCCTGGCAACATTTTTTCCAATGCAAAGTATGTCTTGTTGGACAATGTCTCATCTATGAATAAAGACTAGTACATGCTTTTACTTGGATTTTATAATACAAATACACTACACTATGCTGTACAAATGTGAAGCAAAAGCATGGGAGGAGAGGATTTTTCCAACATGCTGTTCAAATGTTGCTTTTGCTAGGCAATGTGGTCAAAAGATCGGAATGTTGTCCAAATGTGGAAAAATGTTGAGAGTGTAGATGCATACATCCAGTCACCGAATTTTTGTTGAAAGGTCGTAAAGCCAAGCGCATTGCGGCAAAACTCAATGCGGTGAGGGGGGGGGGGGGTAATGTCTGAATTCTAGCGTTGGATCAGTCGATTTTACAAACACACTACCGCATTGAGTTTTGCGGCAAACGTCCGCTTGCCGAATTTCAACGTGATTTCTCATATTTCCAGTTTCTTGAACCTGAGTTCCGGTGCATTTGTGCACAGTTTATATCCTCCATGTATTTTTTTCCAAACCAACTTTGCGCCGAAGTAAAAAGGTAACTGTACCTACCTTGCATCTGTCAGTATCTCTACGAAGGATGGCACCCAAACAAGAGCCACACCCACACCCATAACGGCAGCCGAAATACCACACAGCCACAGTGACGGACTTGAAAAAAGTGAAAAAAAGTGAAACATGTCTGTGAATTCTTCATATAAATCTCGCCATCAGAGGAGACCTGGCCCATGACGTCGCTCGCTTAGTGTCTATTTTTGGTGTTACACAATTGCTAATTGCAAGTGCAGAAATGTAAGGCCACATTAAAAAAAATACTTTAGTGTTAAGCGTCCCCTCCCGACCTGAAAAATGCCAAGACCCCTGATTTTTTTTGTAATGCATTTTCCATTAAAAATTGCCTACTCTAAAATTTGAAAATTAAAAAAATATATATTTGTTTTTGACCTATCTTTTCAGCTAAACTCTACTCAAAATAAAAATAAAACCTCCCTCCCGACCCTGAAAAACTAGAGTGCCCGGACGCTAAACAAGTAATTTTTTCATCTGGCCTAATCTATAGTTTCGCTTGCAGCCATCTTGCCAAAATTAGGTCCTGACCAAAACCCGTTTACTGCCGAGCGTGCATACCTCCCATTGAAAAGTGGAGAGGGTCCATACATCAAATCCGATGAACCGGTCAATATCAGCCCGGCGACGATGAACATCTTGCCATAATGCTGAAACGGGTCGAGAAGACGAAAAGTAAATGAAGACTTGAAACATCGTGTCAGAGTGTACGGATTGGCTAAAACGCCATGTCCTATTGGATGACTGATAAAAGTACGTGTCTATTGCGACCAATGACAACAAAGCTTTCAACCGCATGTCTTCCCTCTGATCGAGGCACTTCTCACGATGAACAGCACAGCTGTGCGTGAGGGCCTGTACTTATTCTTTGAAATGCCGAAGAGTCTTGAACAAAAGAGACCTCTTGCGAAAGTCTCCAGAAGAGAAAAACAATAGCCTCACCCCAGGCCAAAATGTGGACGAAGTACAGTAACGAACAGTGCAAAGTTTGCATTTTCACCTGGGGCGAGACTATTGTTTTCCTCGTCTGAAGGCTTTTACGAGGGTCTATTAGCCACACACTGTTGACACCTACCCACTTATCAATGACCAGTCCAACAATGGGACTGCAGATCCCGTACACTACCGGTCCAACAGAGAAGAAAAATCCAACATAATATGGCGCGAGGTTGAACTGGAAACAACAGCAGAAGCATGATATCATACATCGGTGCAGACACGAAAAATGCCATCGCATTCAGCTGATTCGACGGGAAACGCCATCGCATTCAGCTGATCCGACGGAAGACGCCATCGCATTCAGTTAATCCGACGGAAAATGCCATCGCATTCAGCTAATCCAACGGAAAACGACATCGCATTCAGCTAATCCGACGGAAAATGCCATCGCATTCAGCTAATCCGACGGAAAACGCTATCGCATTCAGCTAATCCGACGGAAAACGCCATCCCATTCAACTGTCGTACATCGGACATTCCAGGAGCATACTCAGCTAGAAAGCCAGCGCAGTCTCCACACAGTGATATCGAAGGGGAAGCACCGCAGCACACGGTTTGTGGGCTGCATTGAGTTCAGTCAAATATCGGCAAAAGTCGCCACAAAATCAGCCAAAACACGGTCAGTATCAATCGGTCCGAGGAATCCCTTCTTTCACACCTTGCCCGACAATAGATAGGGCAAGTGGTGAAAAATCAAGCGATTCCGTGCAGCGGTTTCCTGCGAACCGTGAACGCACGAAATGGTACGTATAAGGGACTTTTGTTGTATCTCGTCTCAATCAGCCTACAGTAACTCCGACAGTGTCCGCCATGATGACGTTGCGCGTTTTGCCCACCAGCAGCCAATGCATTTTGCGTTTCTGCTGGTGGGCAAAACGCGTAACGTCATCATGGCGGACACTGTCGGAGTTACGTCGTGAAAACGATCTATAGGGAGGAAACTACCCCAAACTATAGGCTTGTCTCAACGTCCATACACAAGGCTTTACCTGAGTGTTAACCAATACTCACTTGTTTCAGAAAACCTGCCAGGATTGGAGTAATGAACGAGATGCATATAGCCCCAAGTACAGCTGCAGAGTATGCAGCGATCACCAATGGTTTTGACAACAGCTGGCAAATGGAAAATGCGTCAGTCTTTTTTACATATTCATGAGGCAGATCACCTGAATTAGAAAGAAAAAATGCTTCTGAACATTACAGAACTATGCAGTACATTTTGTCAACTCGCTAGGTACTGTGGATGAAAGTTTCCTGATAGGTTTCAAATCATGTTCGTCCTGTTCAGGACACCCTTAGGTAGTCTGTCGTAGGTGAGCCGTTTGTTTTTCTGATGCAGGCACAGATTAAGAGAGGGATGTTCAGTGTTCATAAAAGTGCCATACATTATGCACTAGTGGATAATTTTAATTTCTCGTCGGTTACAGTGGACAAATATTTTCATATTTGTTCATGAAGTGGTCCAGGCATTCCTTATGATGTCCCTAAAATGTCCCCGAGTGAGCCATGTGAAAATAACAGCTAGATAATGCTTTCGTAGTACATTCGTAGTGCATTGCAACCAATTTATGGACTAAGCATACACTACACAGGCAAAATGACGTACATGCGTCGGACGTACAGCTACTTTTATATCCGCCGTGTAGTACAATGGATCATCCTCTGGACGTCTGGTGTACGTATGGCTTACGTACGGAAAAATATGTCCGCCGAGTATATGCCGTACGTATGGCATACGCCATACATGTATATCCCGCGTACATACGACGACGTACATACAAATTGAATCTAGCCACTTTTATATGGTACATATACGCAACCAGGACTGGCGGACGTATGCCATATATACGCCATACGTCCGCCAGATGTACGTCAATTTCCCTGTGTAATTCTCTAATGATTAAATGGAGAAGTTTTTGAGATATCTTAATTGGGTTTTATAAGGAAAGGGTAGAGGATTTGAACCATAGATTCAACAAATCTTACCTGTTTTCGGAATTGTAATTATTGAAATCACAAAACATAGCAGCAAAAGTCCCCCTATCACTAAAAATGGTAGTTTGTATCCCCCAGCCTGAAAAAAAAACGAAAATACGAGTATAAAATTGCCCCAGGTTTGCCAATGATGATGACACTATTGACGCCTAAAATACGATCTTACATGTAGCAAAAGGGTGAAGGCGCTAAGAATCTTACCGCGTACAATGCACCTCCTATCAAAGGCCCTGTCATTAAACCTACACCAGTCGATGATTCCAAAGCCCCCTGGAAGATATTTTGAAATAACATACATGTGTCACGGGGAGAGATATACCAAGTGTCGCTAAGCCATTATCTTATCACTAGAATGATTCTTCACCGTGGAGACGTCCGCATGTAGGAGGACTTTAAATGGCATGTGTTTAGGTAAAACCAGCACAGAGTGATCCCGCAATAAATAGAACAGCCCAGTGCTCTATTGTTATCATCTTGGCTTGGGCCTACAATCCTTTAGATGGCATGTGTTTAGGTAGAAACCAGCACAGAGTGATCCCGCAATAAATAGAACAGCCCAGTGTTCTATTGTTATCATCTTGGCTTAGGCCTACAATCGGGCTTTCACATTACAGATTTAAGCCTAGTTTATACTTCGACGCAAGACCATCGGCGTCCGACGCACGATCAAAATCTGTACGCCGACACCATTAGGTCGGCGTCCAGATTTTGATCGCGCGTCGGACGCCGATGGTCTTGCGTCGAAGTATAAACGCGGCCTTAGGCTTATTTTACCCACGCAATACATGGACCTAGTGACAAAAGACTGTAGGGCCTGATCGAGGAGTTTAACCTGTAATGGGGACCCTAGCTCACTCGTTCAATAGGTGTCACTAGTGGACAAATCTATTGATAAATGAAACTGACATCCTGGTCCTGATCCTGTATTTATTCCGCAAAAAATGAGTTGGCCTATTACATACCAAAGTCGGGGGTTTGTTTCTTGTACTTACGAAGTAAGTTGATATACGCTCTGGGTAAGAACTGGCAACGATTGTAAAACCAGCCGTCGCACACATGGCAGCCCCTGAGGCTTCAAGGATTCGAAAGATAAAACACAGGGCCACGAACACCGAACCTCCTGGTACCATATCTAGGCACCTGGAAAAAAACTAGCGTCTGCTCAGTCGTGTCTGCGGTTTATGTTAAATTTGACTGACTGTTTTTGCAGAAAAAAATATTTCAGTGATTCCCGAATATATTCAGCTCGACGGATTTCTACATTTAAAGTGGTTGTTCGAACACGCTGTCTCTGTAGGCCACGAATCAGACTCTCAACCACGTGTACAAAGAAAACTTCTATTAGATTACTTCAAAAGTGCTTCGGTTAGGGGATTCTCAGAAGATGACAAATAGGTGTCACTAGTGCCAAACTGTAGCCAATCGGTCATCCGCTTTCAGAACCACTTTGGGGCCACAGCGACGACATATGTGCCTCTCGACATGATCCACGTGTTTCAGCCAATCAGCACATATCTTACGGCAGCGTCGGCTCAGCAGTCAGTCGTGGTTTTTCGTTGCCCACGCGTCATCAGCGCCGTCGTTTTGTCGTACTATCACTGAAATATTTTTTTCTGCAAAAACAGTAGTCAGTCAGATTTAACATACATGTAAAGTGGAGTGGCCTAGGCCTATAACTACGAGTCATGGCTATGTGGCACACACGGACTCTGTCATCTCTTCTTCTCTTACCCGAAAACAGTGGTGCAAATACTACAAATTAAGATTCCAGAAACGAATAAATATTTCGGGGCAACCTTTGTGACCTGAAAAAGTAATGTTCAATCATTACACCTTTTATTGATATACATATGTTCTTTTTTGGTGACGACAAATTGGTCTTACGTAAGTTTGTAATAACAGGTCATTTTGTCAAAATTCTTGATTCTTATAGAAGGACACAACCGAAGAAAACATAATTTACCATAAGTCCAACAATGGGTGAAAATATGAAAATGATTATGTCGTAGATGCCAAATATGAACCCCGTGACGGTCTGACTTGTTCCCTTGAGGGCAGCCTGAAAAATAACGTGCAATGATCTGAAAATCAACCAAGTGTGAGCTGGCTGTGTTTTTGGCCGATTTCCCGGCAGTTTTGGAGTCCGTTCCGCACAACAACCGGTGGTTCATCAACCTCGTTCCCAGGGGTCGTTCGCTTTCTGAAAATATGGCGGTCGCGTCACTAACCCCTGGCATCAGCTTTGGATTTAACGCACGTGATTGGTTGACGGGAAACCGTCAAATATTTCCAAGAATATACCCAAAGAAATTTTCAAAATATTTTGGATCAAACCAGAAGGTTATCTATATCCAGGTTTGATGATCTTTTGTAAAAAGAATTTTAAAAAGCACTGGTTAGTATTTCAAATTGATTATTTTGACTCGTGCTGCCACCTATACTTAGTCCAAGATTCCTGGATTAGCAACCGAAGCTGATTCCAGGGGTTAGTGAGCGAGTGGTCCGAGGTTGTCTGAGCGAACTATACCCCTGTGGACGAGGTTGGTGGTTCATGAGATGAACGTCTGCGACTGCGAGGTTTGATAAAAAGAGTGTATTAAGTCATTAACTTTCGCTGTTGGAGATTGTTCTTAAGGAAAATTTTGGAAATTTCTGGAAATTTAAGGGATAAACCAGCACAGAGTGATCCACGAGACAACTGTCAGAATACTTTGTCTTGTCGCCACCTCCATGTGTTGTGTAGGCCATGTGCCTGACAGAAAAACAGACATTCTCTCCTTCAAAGCTGAGCCCAAAGACAGTTTCAAATTTTACCTCATTTGAAAAGAAAGGTCCTATTAAAGCATAGGATAGAGTTCCTGTGCCAGTTACAAATAGTAGAGTACAAATCACGATTATTTCATGGCATGTCATGCGGCTTCCCTTTTCCTCTTTACTGTCCGATGGTGGCTCTTTTATTTTTTCGGATTTCTTTTCTTTTTCCATGTCGGAGGAGTCGGATGTCATTGTTGGAGGCTTGTTATTCGTGGGTTCTGAAATCAGTTTAAAGCGAATGGCTCGCGGGGTTTGTTTTGATTTTTGGTGGTACCTCCCATAGGGCCGATTTTTTAAACGATAGTTAAGGTAAACCTCGGTTTAACCATCGGCTTTTCTGACAAACTGTGAATAAACCAAAGAGAACATTTTGACTTTTAGAATCAACGATTCATAAAATCGAAAAATTCACTTCGATTAACAAACTGTTTGTCAACTGAGGGTTTATGAAACCCGATGGTTATCTTAGCCATCGTTTAAAAAATCGGCCCATAGGGCCCATAGAGAGTGAACCTAGTCTCCAGGCAAAGCCGTGCTCCAGTCATAGGCAAAACCTGTGCAAATATGCGAACGTGCGCCTGGGGACGAGGTTCCATTAAAAATTTGTTAAAGGAGCACGGTATTGCCACCTTTTCTCGACAGCCGGCGCCACCGCGCCACTCTCCAACCCAAGGGTCTGACTACGTCTCGGCGAATGACCCGATTTACTGCGTACATTTTGCAATGCATTTTTCTAGTTCGTCTTACTGCCGCTAGGTGGCTCCCTCTACGTCGGCAGTCAAATAACGCATTTGAGATCCAATACCGTGCTCCTTTAAAATGGGTTAATGACATTTTCAAATTCACTTGGTCAAATTGTACATTTTGTACTATTCACATTGATTTCGAAGCGGCAGATTTTGCAGAATACGCATCCGAAGTTTGGCTAATGCATTTCCCATTAAACTAAAATCCTTCTTTCGCCTTTTTCTCAAAACGGCGCTTGATTTGAGGACATGTCAACAAACAACATACTGTCAACAAACCCCGTGAGCCATTTGCTTTAAGGGGTTGAATGTAGCCGCATTGAGAATCAGTGTCATTGGTAGGCCTGTGTAGCGTTAATAGGCCTTATCGCACCTAGCACATGGCCAATCAGCATAAATCAGCGAAGCGGAAAAGGCCCAACCATCAGCGCCCCCGCAGTACATTCACAATGCATCGCCCTGTGCATGGCGTGCATTTTTTGTCAACATTGGCCAATAAAAGTCACTTCCAAAAGCCTGATGTGCCTAAACTAACTAGCTACGTAGGCGGCGGTATAAAGTGATTGAAGTGGATCAATTATTGACCACTGATCGTCTTCGCGATCGCCAAAAATCGATGATTAGTCCATGTAAACAACGCCAAAACATTATCATATTATCGTGCAACCCCACGCTGATTGGTCAATAACTGACACGTGAGGGCCACCATGATGATAACATCATGACATGTGCTAATCTTTTGGAAGTAACCATCGATTTTTTGCGATCGCGAGAACGATCGGTAGTCAATATTTGACCGATTTGAATCACTTCATAACGCCTCCCACGTAGCTAGTTAGTTTTGGCACATCCGGCTTTTGGAAGTTGCTTTTATTGGCCATTGTTTACAAAAAATGCAGGCCATGCACAGGGCGATGCATTGTGAATGTACTGCGGGGGCGCTGATGGTTGTGCCTTTTCCGCTTCGCTGATTTTATGCTGATTAGCCATGTGCTAGGTGCGATAAGGTATGACTTGTTGCCAAAAGACACACTCATAACAAAACTGTCTTAGGAACTACGAGTTTCTAACACTCAGTTCAATTCAGTTTCTAACAAACAAACATTCTTTGTCATGTTTACTGCGTACATATATATGAACATAATGTCATTTTTAATTCTCTTGCTTACGCAGACGACCTTACTTTATTTGCGACAACGGTACCTGGACTTCAATATCTTATTGACGTAGCTGATGCGTACATGTATGCCCGTAAGTGGCGATTTTCCTTTGGATTGCAAAAATCGCATTGTATGATCTGCGGTCCGAATGACTTTATTACTGAACCTACTTGGAAGTTAGGGAACGACCCTTTGAATATTGTCAAAAGTTTTGACGTTTTAGGGGTTAATTTTCAATCATCTGGCAAGGCGACGGAGCATGTCCAGCGTAAGATTAGCTCAGCTAGGAAAGCTTCCTATAGTTTAGCCTCAAAAGGTTTTTCTTACCCGGGATTGTCCTCCCAGGCAAAGAGCTTTTTGTTTAATAGCGCCATCCAACCGATTTTACTGTATGGGATGGAATGTCTCAAGTTAACCTCATCTGATTATAAATTGTTGAATTCCTTCCAGGGTGAAGTTTTAAAGCGAATTTGCGGATTCAGTAAGAGGCATCGTCATTCAAAATTAGTTGCCGCCTTAGGTATTAAGGATCTGAAAGATGTAATTGAGAGTCGTCTCTGCAATTTGTATTTTAGCATATTTCAAGTGTCCTCTCCTGCCAGGTGTTTCAACCAGGCCGTCCTCGGGAAGTTTATTGCTGGGGGTGAACGTATTCCTGGCACCCTGCTGGACAGGGTGCTTTCCACTGGGCTGAGCCCGGTGGGAATCATTTTTAACAAGGACAGGAAAAGAATTCCCCCTAGGCCCGAGGATGGCGTGGTTGATTCCCTTAAATACTTATTGAATTCGAGGCTGTTTATGAACAACAGATCCTCAGAACACACATTGGCATCGATGTTGTTACGTGCTTTTTGATGACCCTATCATTTTGCTGTATTGTCTGTATAGATGTAGGTTTTATGTATTCTCCAACCTGGAGGTTATTTTAATAAATAAATAAATAAATAAAAATATATACATACATACATATAATATATACATACATATACATATACATGTATTTGACCTACGCTCAAACATGCATAATCAAACCCAAGGTTGGATAATTCGGTTTATAGAGGTTCTTCACGTGACGTCACAGCCCCAAATATCCGCCATATTGGCCGTCAAATGACGCAACGTCACAGCATCAACACAGCGTTTTTGACGTGGTTTGTACGTTGTCGGCATTCATCGGACCTCTTTACACTGTTCTACAGCAAGCCGTATGGACGATTCGCTTTGTTTTCAACACGGTTTTCACACCAGACCAACTACTTATGCTGAAAAACTGTGAGAGGTAAAGTGATTTGTTGAGTTGTATGCTCCCAGTGGTCTGTACGGGCCGCTGAATGTTCGAACCGAGAACAAGATGGCGACCTCCAGGCTTCATTTTGACGGCCAGCATGATCATGGTCATAGAGGCTATGCACTGACGTCATCAAATGACGTCATCAATGGGTTTGACGCCACGTGTTGGATGGAAAATGGACGGAGCACGTGGTCAGATGCACTGCGTCAGCATGTCACAACGTTCCATCCAACATGGCGTCACCTTGCTGACCGAACACGCCTAAATACACACGCGTGAAATTTTGGGAGCCAGATGTTGGGTTCGTAATATCCGGGACTGTTTGTGCCATGTTTCATGGCCCAGTTGTCAGTATCAATATGTTTGAATAAGCACTTGTTTTCGTGATTAGGTTCTTATAATGACATACTCATTTGATCTGGTCACATCTGAAGGGAGATCAGTTAGAAAAACCTGTTACTACCACCCATGAATGGGTCAATATCGTAGAAATTGATACATTATTAGATAACCAAAGTAATCAAGTTTGGAAAATGAATCTGATCATGGCGGAGAAACATTTCATGATTGGATTCGCCCTCAAAATGGCAACACCTGGTGACACATAGGCTAACCGTGGATTAGTAAACCAGTTGTGAAAATTAACTGAAAGAATCCTATAAACCCTGCTGCCAGTATTTGATATGTGTGCTGCCAGTATTTGATACGTGTGCTGCCAGTATTTGATATGTGTGCTGCCAGTATTTGATATGTGTGCTGCCAGTATTTGATATGTGTGCTGCCAGTATTTGATATGTGTGCTGCCAGTATTTGATATGTGTGCTGCCAGTATTTGATATGTGTTACCCTGTTAGTACGTAGGCTACATTACCCCAAATAAACTTTACATGTAGGCCTGTGCAGAATTTCACGGAGCAGCAGGAAAAAATGCTACACCGGTTATTCCTGCTATGTACCGTACATAGAAATGAGCTGCTCAGTTCTCATTTCTCACGCCCCCTTTCCCATTCAAAATCAAAATCAGAAAATGAACCCTATGTGAACAGTTAGTTATTGACACGTATGCCTCCTTAACTCACGTAGGTGAAGTTAGTTCCCAGTTCCTAGTTCCTTATTCCGAATAAGTAGCCAGTTCCCAGTTCCCAGTTCCTTATTCCGAATAAGTAGCCAGTTACCAGTT
>NMRB01002284.1:78911-99703 GCA_002633025.1 Notospermus geniculatus
CGGCCAACAGGAAAGTCCGTCGCAGCAGAATACTGTTTCGGCATCAGAAGAAATGCACGTGGTCCATTTGAAAGTACAGACAAATTTCAATGCATTTCCAATCAGAAGTGCGTGGATGAAATGATCTTGTAGATTCACGACCCTGTAGATTCTGGTAGACCTCTTTGGCGGTTGCAGCTTACGAATAGGTGTTTGTAGAAGCCTGTGGTGTCATTAAGCGGGAGTCCAAGACATATTCCGCTGTGCAGCGTGGTCGTGTAGACTGAAATGTGAATTTGTTTGTATTGTGTCACGGGTACCTTTCAAACGGTACCAGTTTTTCGGTTATCAAAACTCGGAAGTCCCGAGTCAATTAACAAACATAACACGTTTTTATCAAGATATCAAAATTCATTACTTTTATCGTGTATATTTTGAAAAATGTAACAACAAATGGACGGTTACCATTGCTTGACGTGCATGCTGGTTCGCGAGTAGTACGGGCCTGAGCGCCCTCGGCTTTGGCTTAGTTGGGGAGGGGACCAAAATTAAGAAACACAACACATTTTTATAACGACATCAGAAATTTATTACTTTTATCGAGTATATTTTGTAAAATGTAACACCAAATGGACGGTTCATGCGCATTGCTTGACCAAGCATGCTGGTTCGAGAGTACGGGCCTGCGCGCCCTCGGCTTTGGCTTAGTTGGGGAGGGGGTCAAAATGCCAACCATACAGGACCAATATTGCAGGCATCATTGACGACTGTGCTCTCGCAGGTTGGTGTAGACAACTCCACTCAAAGCCCCAGCCGGGTACCTGCAAAGATAGAATGAAAACTGGCGATGTTCGTGGACCGAGAGTGTGATGTCTGTGCGGAATTCTTCGCTCAGTCGGTAGCCATTTGCACTTTGCTAATTACATATTAGATAACGTATCTCCCTATAGGTGGCGTATTATCTTTGATAAACCCAATCTCGTACCCAGATCTACCTCATCCGAGGATATCTCTGGAAAGGGCTGCGACCTGACCAAAATTTCTGGTCAACCGCTGGCAGCGTGCCAAAATGTCTGTTTCCCACAATATTTCGTTCTTCGATGACTGAAAAATATCATATATGCCTAAAGAGTCATATAATACACCCAAAACACGAAGTTGTTTGAGTATTAGAGCAATTTCAAACGAATAGTTTAGTTGGGAACATCATGCCGCGGGTGCCAGCTCAGTGTGATTCGCCTCATAAATTAGTATATCGCGCATGCGCAGTATTCCTGAAGTCGTCAGCCCTTTCCAGTGGTGTTGTAGGAACGTAAACCCACTGGGGACGAGTTTGTGATAAACCCCCGCGTTGACGTGAGTTCATTAGGCCCCGTTGAATGGTGATTTACGAAGGTGAAAAGTTCAAATGCAGTTCATCTAGTTAACATATCAGGCGCCAGATGTCAGTACATAGAGACTCCTACACGGAGTTCCACAAACAATTAAATTTAGACAGAATTTCAAGTGAACTCAGATGATAGAACTTGGAAGATTCGTAAACGGAAGCTATCCGCACAGCAAGACTTCATATTCAATCTTGCTGTGCGAATTGATGTCAATTCCGTTCACGAGAGCTACCCTAGCCGTCTATTCAGTGTTTTTGGTCGAACGAGTTGAGACAGTTTGTTAGCAACATTGAGACTGATAGAAATATTTTGGCCACAGTCGATCATCAATCAGATTATTTCACATGGAAGCATGCCACTTCCACGTGACTTTCTTTACTCGTGTTCGAACAAAAACACAAATCGACGGCTAGGCTAGCTCTATGAACGCACGATTGTAACTCAATATCGCATGATCGCCTAACGTTTTCCCTACAGTCGAGGCTAAGTACTGACAGGTCATGATCAGTGCGCCCTGTAGCCATCCTGAAACTTGTTGTGTACCATGGCAGAAACCTGCCTGATGGATGTGGTATCTGTTGTTTATATTCACTTCACACAATTCGCGCCTGCTGCGTCTTCAATTTGATACCAATTTACAGAAAAGGTAGCAAACCACACACAGGTTCGCAGAGCAATCACTGAATGGGTGAAGCCACAAAAATCGCAGGTTGTAAGGTCAGAGGCCTCGCTTTGCCACTGGATCTAACTTCTCCAACACTTGTATCAAAAGCACCCGATTTGAAGATGACAACTTACCTGATGTGTGGTCACAATACCGACCATCACCACCAGGAGAATGGGCCGTACGCATAAGTGTAAAAGTTCCCTTAAACTATTGTTCTAAACAAAAGATAAGGAAAATTTCACACTTAAGATGTTTTATGCATACGGCCCTAGGCAATGCCAGACATCTCTGATCTTACAATTGTGATTTTGGTGTATTTGTCCGCGTACGTCATTGCATGCACAAGTATGCATTGGCCGACACACCCAGACATAAAGTAGGCTCGCGTATACTCCGCCGTCAAAGCCAGCACCGATTCCGAAATTTTCTAAGTCCAGAAGAGATGTCGATTTTTACCCTGACAATAGGGCCTGGTATGATCGACGATTTGACAAGGGTAGTTATGAGAGTTGCACCCATACGAGAAATGACCAACCGTCTGTGCAAAGGCCCAGACCATGAAAACGTTCTGGTCACTTCATCTGTGTATCTACATGTTCCTGTAGGTCCAGTTGTCGGGGTCTTTCCTTGTCGTTTTTTTTGGTTCTGTTCCGTCAAAAACAGGTATTCCGTTCCGGGATAAAAACTATCCGTTCGTACTTCATGACATCATCACTTTCTGCAGCTGCTCCTGCAACTCGCCCTCACTCAGTAGCTGCAAAGTGCAACCAAAGCTTTCACCGCTCAGGTAAATGTACCATGAGCGCAAAATATGACCACTATGCTGCAAAACCGGGTTAAAGGAATTATTCCGGAACCTGAGTTGACATAACTACCTCGCTTACAGACCTAAACAATGGCTTCAATTCTGAGCCTAGCTACTCTTAACTTCAGTAGTAGAATCTAAAGCTACTGGTATCGTTGTACTTAGCGCGGGTATATACTCGGCTAAGTATCGGTTTCCTACCAGTCGCTAGCTTACTTCGCTCACGTCAGTAACTTCATGGATCTATACTGCATTTCGGACTACTACGTTTGACGCATGCAAGGTACAGGGTAGGTAGAAACGCTTTTTTTCACCCGATTTAAACTCGCTGCTCTCCTTTGTAGAGAGTGACTTTTCGTACGAGTGTATAGTGGCATTGGTTTGTTAGATACAGTTTCGTTCTGATAATTAGGACAGACCAATGCCATCCAAATATAAATATTAGAAATGGATCCTGATCGATGAACCTTTGTTTAACGAACTCGCAAAACGGCACCCCTCTATGCGTACAAATTTCGGCTTGATGGGACTTCAAATATGGCCGCCAGTCGGCCATCTTGTGGAATGGATGACTGGCAGTGGTGCGGCGGAAAAAAATTGTCACGTATGACTGTCCCTGTAGACTCATTTGCATCCATCATGCAAAGATTTTCAAATTTTAGCAGGTTTTTCTTGGGTAGATTGTATTCTTTGATAGGTTGTGCTGGCGGGAACCAAAAACATACATGTACCATTACTTCTTATTTTACAAATATTTTGGTCGCAATAAATAGATTTTCACGGGGACGTGCGCCACCGACGGTGAACAAAAAGGGAGCAGAAGTGATCTCATCCACCAAGCTGTGGAAAATAGCAACTCTGCTTCTTCTTCTGAATTCGCTGTCAATCAAGCACGTAAATCTTGTCGTTCGACAAAGCTTACTGCTTACCGTCTGCCGAAGACGAACCGTCGTTCCCCATAGCTCAAGGTGGTTGGTTCAATAGCAACTCAAGACTATCTTTTCGTCATTTAAACGTTTTTTGTCGAGTTTTTCTCCTCGCACTGTAGGGGTTAATAGGTAAATGTGATTTACAGCTGTTTTAAGAGCAAATACGTCAATTGGTATCGAGTTTTTGACTTATGGAATGTTTCAATGCTACTTCAGCCAAACGTGAAGCAAATCTATCCCACAGTATCCTGTGCACGTTCTTTCTAGCATAGGATGAAACTGGCTTGAAAACCGGTTTCACCTTTAGTAAGGCTGAAACTTCTACACCATTGTGCTATCACCATAGTGCATTTGTGTAACGTTACCCATCAGAGTTAGTATGAAATGGACTGCTGAAGGTAGAACAATCGTAGTTTCTTCCAGGGTATCATGTTCCAAGTAAACCACCTTTTTACAACCTTTTTCCCACATTTAGGAAATAAAGGCCATGTTTTGCTTCTCCTAAGTTTACATCGTATGAACGGAGAGAATGCCACCTACAATAGACTTCCTGATATATAAATGTGTAAAGTTTGCATACCAGCTGCGACTCCAACTCATTTTTACACGACTGCAGCGCCGCCCAACGTCGTTCTCAGCAGCTACGACTGGAGATCGTCCCTATAACTACAGCGCCACCCAACGTCATACTCAGCTACGACTAGCGATTGTCTAGATGACTACAGCGCCGCCCAACGTTTTCTTAGCAAAACTCGAGATCACATCACGGCTCGACTGGCCTTCAAATATGACGACCAGTCGGCCATCTTGTGGAATGAATTATAGCGATCATGATTTACAATTTCTTTATCTTGTAACGTTGTAATTTATTCGCTGATACTGTATAACCGTCCATAATCGGAGTCAGAAAGTTTCAACCGACGTCTGAACTCGTCAACGACATGATGTTTTCTTCGATGTCGTTCTGTAGGCCAATCCAAACACTTGCTAATGTGCAAACTGCTCCTCGCACCTCAAATTGTCCCCCCAACATGATTTACATCAACAGTGCCATATCAATTACAGAATTCAGACATACTAAATCAGTGAATGTGCCACTATATTGTGCTTTATATGACTCATTAACGTAATGAAGGGTACTTTTACGTCGGTGGAATTTTTAACGCGACACTTTCGTTAATTACTCTTGCTTCTGAAGAATTAAGTGCTCTTGCAGCCAGAAACTTATACGATTGAAGTCGGGAATACACTTTTTGGTATTTTCGCCTTTTCTGTGATGTCAGTCATTACAGTAAAAGCACTTCGGCATTACGTCAGAATGAGGACAGAAAAACCGGCAAACAGGGACGGAGAGGGGGACTTGTGTCCTTTTGTAGGGGGACTTGTGTCCTTTTGCAAAAGGACTTGTGTCCTTTTGCCCTCGACAAGTTTAATTTGCCCTTACGATGCCAATATGGCAGCCTCGCTGGTGGCAACGTTGGCTTTGCCTCGTAAGTTCAAAATTTCCAGTAACAGAGTACATTGTAGAATTTTTAACCCATAGGCTAAATTATTTAGCTTTCCAGCCTATTGGTTAACCTTGCCATCATAAATATTTCAATCAAAAAACTGGTGTTTCGGAATATTTTAAACCACCTTCTCAGCAGTAGTCAATGACTAATGCACTTGCATTTTCAATTTAGTTTCTAAACCCAATGCATCCAACCTCCCATCGATTACACGTGGCCAATTTGTTGATATAACCGCAACGGCAAGTGCTAACAGCGAGCCATCAACGCGGTGTTTGCACCTCAGCATTGATTTAGATACAGTTGCTTGGTTTCCACATGGTAGTTAATGGTTTGTCCACAAATGACAGCCGAACTGTACCGCCCAGGGTTTGCTCTTTTTGGTTTGTCATAAATTGCGAATCGGAAATCAACGGAACGAAATTGTCTCCGAGAAATGAATGCTCCCCATGATGGGGATTTCTCATGCATAAATTACGTCATGGGATACGTTCATAATGCTGCTCATTGATTGGTTCCTTATTTATTGTTAGTTTCGTTCCATTACACTTCGTTCCTGCAATTATACCAACCCGGTCTTTTTCTCTGCGTGGGGCCATGTTATTTCACATTTTCCTCTAACGTATCAAGATGGTGGCCTCGTGTGTGATGAATTTCGGAGACCCATGTGGACAGATTTTTGTTTTTAAAAATATCAATCAATGTTTATTCGACCTTGGCTTTAATGGCATCCTGAATAGAAACATAGAGTAAGAGCGAATCGGACAATACAACTAAATTTACCGCTCTGTATGATGCTGCACTATGTATAACGTCCGAAGTCACACTTCCCAACATCTCCGACCGAAACAAGTACATTTAGCTCCGTTTTATTGCCAATTAAGCTCCACTTATAACTCTATGAGTGAACAATTTATCACTCGCCACCGCCGAAGGTCGTCCTGGGGGTAATTTTTGCTAATTCCCCCGGCATTTATGTTATGATCGCCGAGAGATGTCGTATCTTGCGATGAACGGTACCCAAGGGACAGCCACAGCTGCAGAGGAGACCACTCCGCGTTCGATGTACGCAGTTACGAAATACAGCGTGGATAGACGATCGAGAAGGTCTTCATCAATCATAGTAATTCTCATGAATGGCAGGCCAAACTAATCGATCGCGAAAACATAGAAGTGTTGCACAGCAAACAAGTTTTGGTTAAATCAAATTTGTGATACCAAAACTCGTCTGTGTCGGCAATAGCGGCCATGTAATGACCTCACGTTGCAATTTGAATGGAATATGGCTTCATAACTCAATATTGGAGTGACAACGGAGCGAGTACGGCACTGGTCGAGAGTGTCGCGCTCTCGTCAGCGAGAGTAGTATCCATGCACACTGTACACTACATGTACGTGCACATTACACAGTATGACGCGTTTCGGCAATCAATTCATCTCGGTCTACAACGACCTTGACCTTGCTGCTTCAACATAACCATGACAACATGTAACCCATTGATTGTCATGTCCTAATTGCACAATCTTCCTCCGACCGACGAATCAGAAAAGTGACAGCTATCGTCCTCTGAAGTGCACGCCATAAATCGTAATTGCACTTCAAAAGCTCATCAACCATTAACCCATTCTTTTTCTAGCCATTCAAACGAACAAAGAATATGCTCGAAATCCAAATACTTATTATTTAATAATGAATACATTTCCTTGGAACATGGTAATACTATTAGCAATGACGTATTACCCTTTTTACATGGAGTGGATTCGATCCGGTTCGAGGCCAGTTCACTTTTTGTACCGTCAAAAAGCTATCCTTCCCTTTTCATGGTACAAAATGTAAGTGAAGTGGTCTCGAACCGGAAGTGTAACGTTTCTCATTGTGGCCATTTTTCTGTGTGATTCCCATTCTTCGGAACACACTGGGATAAGACTAATTGTTTCTCTGTGTGTCGCTCATTGTCAAGTCGCGGCTTATTCCGTCAGTCTGCTGTAATGTCAGACTGGCACACGGGCGTCACTGAAAAACGTTACACCGGATCGAACCGAACCCGTGTAAAAAGGGCTAAATGACGTATTGGCCTAGATGGGAACGGCTTGTTCTCGAAACAGCTGAACATTGCTGATCCTATGTGCACACTGCCCGACTTATTTTCTATCGCATGCTTCTGTTCAATCAGTATTCCTCACGACAGCTGTGACTTTCCGACATAAAACGGAATCACATAGCGAGTGAATAATTAAACGGATAAGCTAATCCCGGAGGCGTGTACGCTTCGAAAGTCAAAATCTTCAAAGAGCACTCTCAATATGAAACATAGAAGGTTGTCGTGTTCAGGGTCCTCGTTCTAAATACGGATTTATTTTTTCATACGCGGCGACGTCGCTTAAAGGGACACGATATTGTCACTTTTTGTCGACAGCCGGCACCACCGGTGGTGATTGCATCATTCTCCAATACCGAAGTTTTGCCTTCCCCAGTGCTGGAGAATGTATGATTACAATACAATGCATACGCGGATACCCTAGGAACGAGAGTTGGGAAGATTGAAAAGCGGTAGTTTAACAACACTGTCAATAGAAGTTGTAAGCAATTAGAATGTTATCTTGGTATCCAGGTAGCCTAAATGCAGCTAATTTCAGCCAGATATGGCCGCCAGTCGTCCATCTTGAAAATGTAGGCCTACTTGGCTCATATCTTATGAACAATACCACAGAAAGGACGTTCTAACCTGGTTTGATGTTTCCCTGGAACATATTGACTTGACACTTGTTGTTCGTTCTTCTGGTGCATTCACCCAGGTGAGCACATAGTCCGTGGACCATTTCATTTTTATAGAATCGACAACTTTGGTTTAGTGTGTCCAAGATACAGAATAGCAGAAAATTGACACACAAAATGATAATAAGCAACAAGTCAATCTCCAGAATTCACGAATTTTCGACCCCAACCGGGGTCTTTTTCAAGTGGAACTTTACAATCTGAAACTCTAGAAAAGACTCAATGACTTTGGACTTTGGTTTAGTGTGGTTACGTTATGAAGACAGAAATATCAAAAAGAGTTAAATCTAATTTTTTTTGCTAATCAACCGAAATCTATTTCAATCACAGAAAAGGTTTCTAAATCCTCTTCAGGAAAGAATCCCCCTGTAACCGCTTTCGAGAGGAATGTTCAGCAATCATCACCCATTCGCCTAATTGTGCATCGAGTTGCTAAGTGGTAGCGAATCGAAATCGTCAGAATTTTCCCTCATTTTGAAGCAGCGATAATTGTCTCTCTCCGATGTAACAATATCTTAATTGAGTCATCACCACTGGGACTAATTAAACATCATCAGCAGCAATTAGTGGATTCCCCAAGTGTTTAATTTCAATTCTATTAGTATCCTGCTGCGAGGCATCTCCGGTAGGTCCCATAAGTGCAAAAAAAACCACGAAGCGAGGGAGAAATATTTGGCACTATTAGCATTACCTACGGTATGATAGCACCACAACTAGACGAGTTTCGCTAGCAGCCATCTTGACAAAATTAGGTCATCACCATGGGAATTTTCGTCCAGAGTGACAGATGATTGGTTCTCCTATCCCATAGTGGTCGTCCCCATGACGATGACCTAGTTTTGGTAAGATGGCGGCTAGTGAAACCCACCAATAGATTTGTATTGAAATTTGCTTTGAGCATGTTTATCATGTAACAAGAACAGAGTAATACAAGCAAAATTCGTTTAAGTAGACACACTTTTATTTTATAACATAATCAAGTAAACAAAAGTAGATATTTGATTGCGATCAAGATCTAAATTTACAAAATCTTATTCTGTCAAATGGCCAGAAAGATGGTTGCATATTTCCAATGCCTCGGCATGTGTTCATTGTTTTCATTGCAACAGACGAGGGGTAGGCCTACCGACAGTGTGTTGACATGTGCACAGATGTACGTAGGCCTACATGTGCCATTTTCCTCCTTGGGGAAGTATTGAGTACATGAAAATTATGTGGAAAAAAGTCCAGAATTTCAATACCCTTCCCAGAAGTTGTTTCCTTTTCCCATAACATTGCGGCAGCACCGTCCGAATCTACATTATACAGACGCCGCGAAAATAAAGTCGAGGTTAAAAACATGTCAGAGTTACCTGTTCATTGCTGGGAACGCAATGCTCTTGGCTGTGGCTTACATACAGCAATACAGGTTGGTTAACCTACGTGTCAGGCAAAAATGCTTCACTTGTGCAAGCAACTTTCAGAAACATCTTATCAATCTCGGTTCTTTTTACGATTTCCGATCTCGCAGACATGAATTTGTGTGCTGCCAGTTATCTGAGTGTGGAGGGGTTTGTAGGCCTGATAGGAACAGGACATAGTATTCGAATCGTTCAGAAAACTAAAATGGTAGCACACATACAGATTGGAAATCGTGTCGGTGAGCCGCGTCGCGTACATGGCTCTAGGAAAGAAGAAGTAGCACACGTTGGCATGGCTCGCGGATTTCCGTAATGTGTGCTACCAGCTTTACAAAGTCACGCGCGTCGGTCACCCATCCACGTAGTGGTCGCGCTCAACGTTGCTTAACTTCTAGCTCCGAGGCCAACGCGCCAACCATTAGGCCGTAAAGGAAATCCTCCATGGCCGGCGGGTAAAACCGTGCAGGTGCAAGGGGTTCAATGCAACTTTGACGAGTGACTAAAAGTTTCTAACTTTAACTTCCCTTTTCGTAAAGTTAATTGCAATATTCTTCGGTAATATTGACAAATGAGACGCAAGAATGACATCCTTGTGTAAACCGTAAAGTTTAATAACCTCATAACAACACGGGATAAATAAATGAAAAGTTTAGCTTATGATAAGAAACCTAATATCATCCAAACTATAGTCGGTTATTGGTGCAAGTCGAGCTGTAGTGAATACATGTACATAGTTTAATCGTTTAACCCTGACGTATCTACTCGTAGCATCATATGCGATTTTCATATTGCTGTTAGACTGGTTCCCGTCTTTGCCGCTATGTGTCACCAGTGGTCAAAACTATTGAATTGAAAGGGACATCCAGGTCCTGATCAATTAAGGTGTCCATTGTATCGGACCTGATTACTATGTGCTGCCCTCTGTCGAAGTTATGATCCCCATAGCCACCACATAAAAGAAAAGAGTCGAGAAACGAAAAATTTATCTCCTTGCCTCAAAGATGTATCTTAATGTTGAGCGGTAGCATACTTGACTGCATCATATGAACATGTCTTAATGAATATTTGACTATTTAATGATATCTTGGAGTCTGGACCATTTCAATGGAGCCAGAGACATCTACATTATCCGACTACCCCCGGGGATCCTTACCAATTAAGCCAGTATGAGTGCAAAGGCGTCATACATTGAATACATCTTCGAGAAAAAAAAACTTCAACCCAAGGTACATACATATTAATTAAGACGTTTTCTTGGTTGAAAGGCGATATGTGTCATCTCATAAACGCGACCCCAATGCCGCTGTGTGTTTAGTAATGATCTTTTTCTATTAACGTCTGGCTCAGCAAGATGAAAAAAAAACACGAATAAATTAGAACACTGAGGGTTGTGGATTAGAATATGAAAAAACCCAAGAATATTTTAGGAGGCTGAGGGTCGTACAATATAAAATATCCGAAGAGAAATTGCGTCCTCCAATGTAAGATCGGTAAGCAGTGGGAGCATGTTGGTTTGATGTAATAGCTCTATTATCAGTACAATGTATTAGGTAGTACAGGATGGAGCTATTACTTCTACTGATCGTGTTCCCACTGACCACCAGTGGAAATACTGCCTATGAAATGAAATAACATCGAAAGCATTTTAGGTGCCTGTGGCCACCATGGAGTGATCAAAGACACATGTATAGCGAAAGAATCAGGTTTCGAGGCTACTATACTCTCGAAGATCGAGATGGTCCCGCTTGCCCTGATGTGACGTGGAAGCTCGTTCCATGCATTGCGTTGGCAGTGCAAGAGAAGGCACGATTTTCAGGAATAACCGACCTGCTATCGGCCACAGCAGCAGTTTGTCGTCAGGACGTTTGGGATGGTACCCTGAAGATTAAGCGAAAAAATTAAGTTTCGAGGCTACTATACTCTCGAAGATAGAGGTATGGTGCCGCTTGCCCTGATGTGACATGGACGCTGGTTCCATTGTGTCGGGCAGCACAAGAGAAGGCGCGATCTCCAACCGACCTACTCCTAGACCGCAGAAGCAGTTTGTCATCAGGAGGTCTAAGGCATCGTTTGGGATTGTACCCTAAGATTGAGGTCCTGCCGCTTGCCCTGATATGACGTGGAAGCTGGTTTCATAGTCTTGGGGCAGCGCAGGAGAAGGCAACCTGCGGCCTACTCCTATAGGCCACAGCAGCAGTTTGTCATCAGCTGACCAAAGGCATGTATGGACTGTAAAGTGCAGAGCCGCTCTCATCACGCGAGGATTGGACCCACCACATGTCAATCTCAATCGTAGAGTCATTCGTCAATTATATATGACCAGGTACATCCCAGCTCTTACCACCAATCAGGATGACACTCTCAAGTGATACTAGTCGATTTAGGCAGAAATCTATTGATTTGGTACTCGTGCCAAACGAGGCAAAATAAGGAGAGATTTCCTCTTGCTCTCCTGCTGTCATTAGCCTAACAAGAGCTGACAAGAGATTGCTGGGTATATGAATTCCTTTTCCAACATAGACTGTCATCAGTCAATTTGCTGGTTGACTTACCTACTATATGATAGACAGCATGCCTCAGATATGCTTCATTGTTACTCCCATGACATCAAAAGAAATCATTTCCCCTCCCAAACTTCAGGAAGTTCCTCATTCCACCTCCGCCACCAATGGTAAAAGCAGTGGGAGCATGTTTCATTCCTGTAACAGCTACACTTCACACTACTGAGTGTACTTGGTTGTACAAGAGAGAGCGATTACTTGAATAGCCCATGCTCCCGTTGATCGCTATGGAAAAAGTCTTACCGTTGCCTCAATGACGCTGAAGGGGTGAATGTCGTCCACACTGAATCCTAACCCCTGGCCCCTAACCAACAACCCTTGATACCTGGCCTCCTACCCCTGACCCCTAAAGCCTACTCCTACTCCTACTCCTACTCCTAACTCCTAACCCCCGACCCTTACAGGCAGCTATTACCACATTACCCTAGATACTGGGTACGCTGTTCCATAGGATAGACGAAATTTACACCTTGTACCACCATGACCATTTGCCTTTTACCATTTCGTTGCTATCTGCTGTTTGTTTTCAACCACTTCTGATATCACCTTGAACCATTCTGAAGTTTATGACGTCAACTGATTCGGAATCTCGCAAAAAGTAATGAATTCTAATGTTTTTTAAAGATATCCGGAATGGGATGTCAATTGCTGGTGTGCAATCAGTAGAAATGACAACAGTGGCTATGTAATCAGTCGACCGATTCGCTGTAGAACGTAAAAAGTTAGGTAAACACTTCAGAAATAAGCGCAACCTTCGGAGAACTCATTCACATTCCTTAGGCATGCACGTTCCTCAACACAAACTGTTGGGCTGTCTGTTGCTTACACTCGGCCCCAGTGTTTTATTCCATGATGACGTCTGAGCAGCCAGAAGCAGCCATATTGACATTTGAGCCGACGCCGCCGTAAGATACGTGCTGATTGGCTGAAACACTTCGAGCATATCAAGGGGCACACGTTGCAATGTTGGCTGGTAATGACCCCAAAGTGGTCTGAAAGCGGACCACTGCTTGGTTAGCTATTTTGGTGCCAATTCTAACACGCACTAGTGACACCTATTGGTCATCTTCTGAGAATCGCGTGTAGCGAAGCAGGCGAAGCGTTGTTATCACAGTGAAAAGCGCTGCAACATGCACCGTACGTAAAAGCTCTGCATTATAGCGGAACTACTGTAGATGCTGACATTAAAGTATGTGAAAATGGCAGGCGAATTTATTGACGCTATTACCGACCTTTAGTAACAACATACTTGATCAAATATCTTCATGAAGTGACTGTAGGAAAACAAAAATCAACGTTTGATGGAAACCGGCCTAGACTTTTCTCATGTTTCATTGCTTGGCGCTCGAATTAGATTTCTGTTCACGATTGCAGGTATTCCAATAGTCTTGGACTATTTGGCTTCGGCCTTCATGCACTCTGCCAGGTGAGCCGAACCAACTGCAGGTTTCCCATCTTCAGCAGAGCTAACCCAGTTAGCTATATTCAGATCCTGAACGCGGGGAAGGCGTGATCATTCACGGGAGTGTATTATTTTCTGTTTGCAGTGGGGAAAAGGAATCTCGGAGAGCCATTCCACTTCGTTGAAAACACGAGGAGCCGCAGACCTGTACGTGACAATCGCCCTTTCTGGAAGGTGTGACGGCCGAAAATCACACGGGCGGGTTTGGGCTATATGGGATTATGCAGGCTTGGGCGGGTTTGGGCTATATGGCGCCTAATGGGTTAAAATCGCTGTGAAATTCTGAAATTTGGAGCAAATCATTGAAATTCACCGCAGATTTCAATGTTTCTAGCACAGTGCGCCCCCTCTTTCCCGAAATCCTGGATCCGTCCCTGTGTGCGTCAGTCCGTCGTCCATCAGTCAGTCCGTCCGAATTCCTTCCAGCCTATAACTTGGCAACGAAGCCAGATTTTACGCGAATATTCAGCGAATATGTGTGACCAGTCAAAGGAATGTTGCACACCGCACTTGTTGCGAGGTGACCTTTGACCTTGACACTATGACCTTTGGCGTAGTTATCCGGTCCGGCCTATAACTTTGCAATGAAGGCAGATTTTGGGTCAGTATTCACGGAAGGTGTGTGAGCAGTCATTAAAGGTGCATCGCACACCACACCCTTTGCGATGTGACCTTTGACCTTGACCCTGTGACCTTTGATGCAAATATCCGTTCCAGCCTATAACTTGTAATGAAGGCTGATATTGGTCAGTATTTTCAGAGAAGGTGAGCAATCAAAGATGTGTTGCGCACTATCTCACCCATTGTGATACGACCTTTGACCTTGACCCTGTGACTTTTGACTCAAATATCCCTCCGAGCTCTCAACATTTCATTCAACACAGGCAACTTTCGTTGGGTGGGATTTGCACACGCTTTGCGTTGCTCTTGTTTAAATTCAGTCTCTTCGATCGTTTTTACACGGTACAGGTTCAGTAAAAACCCGCCTCGATCTAGTTCGAGGTCGGTTCGTTCAAATGCGTGCTACTAGATGGCGTGTGTCAACATTTACAGTTATCGTAAGTAAAAAATATTCCCGGAAAATAATCACTAAAAATCGATAAACTATGCTTCTAACAGCATATACATGTAAGTAGTGCTTGAGAAATCTCGCACGTGATTTCTTCACAGGTAACTTACAGCAAGTACGCCAGTGATGTCACTCAGGTAGTGTGCTCGATCCCGCACGATCCCGCTTTTACACGAGAGAATAACCGGCCTGCACCTACCTCTACCTACCTCCACCTTCCCGAGACTCGCGCGGCAAACTGAACTGGCCCGAGGAAGGTGGAGGTCAGTTGTTTCGCTTTTACACGGGGAAAAATAACCGAACCCTCCTTGATCTAGTCTCGATCCGGAACGCACCGGCACCGTGTAAAAAGGTTTTTTATCTAAAATGATTCCCTGTCAGGGAACTTCAACAGAAGTACCAGAAAATGTTGCAAAGAGCTTTGTTCAGAGCCTTGTTACAACCTTGAGTGAAATAAGCTTCATTTGCTCGATTTTCATGTCACAGAAAACTCATCTTAAACATGTATATACAGTATGTTGCACAACTGACCTCCCTTCCGCGCCACGCACCATCTGCGTACCACATGCAGCGTCATGTGCGCACCGGTGCGCCGTCCTCGTACATGTACCTTCTGCGGATGTCGTGCGCCGTCATGAAAGGCACGCAATGAAGACGTAACGTCATTCGCCTGTGGAGCGTGGATGTCACGCAGAAGAGATGCGTGATGCACCCTAATACCATACACGTGTGACGCAGAGGGTACGCGAGTAAGGGAGGTCAATTGTGCAACGTACTGTAGCTTATTGTACATAGGAGCTGCTCATAGTCACATCCCACTATTAAAATGATCGACTCAGGTCGTAAAGCCACGCGTACATCCTACTTGCAACATAACAAACTTGACGCTAGGTGGCGATATGTGTAATGACGTCAATCATATCACCACTTCTGTTTGTGAAGCGGTCACCCCATCACTCGTTTTCTACGCTTACAATATAGATCGTTGAAGACAGGTGTATAAACGTATAGAGTGATACAAGCAACGGTTGAGTAGATGTAAAGTAATAATAAAGTTATTCTGTTTCATTTTCGACAAGGTAAATACTGTTTTCTGCAAATAATACCATTTTGAAAAAGAAGTTCTCATCACGTGATGGACTTATAGCCCGCCGACGATGACGTCAGTATTTCAAGATGGCGATTTAGTATCGATGGCAGTGTTAAAATTTTCGTCCAATTATCAAAAAATTTCAACGCTGTCGTGGAGTATGGCAACATAATGTAACTGATATGATATGATCAGTCGCTTGTGATGTGCACACTGCGCGCACATCACCAAATCGCAAAATTCAGCAACTCGGTAAAACTAGGAGGATCCAATCAGCTGTCATGTCCTGACCGCATACAATCGCACTTGCGACTGGCAGCAACTCAGGAACATCCGGTGTGTTGAGACTCAACGAGACTACATGTAGGTTTTGTTCAGAAAACTGGCACTGATCAGTCGCAAGCCCGTGTACATCGCAGCGACTGAAAGGAACTGGGTACAACTAGTCGCAAGAAAGTTGAACATGTGCAACTCGCAATGATTGGCAAAATCTCAGTTCAAGCGAGTCGCAAGGGTGCATACATCGACCATTTCTTGCGACTGATCAGTCGCCTCCAGTTCCAGCTAGATCCTCCCAGTCGCCAGTAGCTCAGTGGCGTCTAGTTGTCTCCAGTCGCAAGTGTGATGATGTACGCTAGGCTCGAGACTCCAGCGTATTAGCACCTCCTAGTGCCTGAACCGGTCTTCAGCACATTACTACTGCGCGAACACACCTCAAGCCAGTTCGATTAGATCCGGTTTGAATTTCTTTCTACAAGATAAACATCATCACGACTGATCTTGGACTGTCGAAACTGGCTTCAGCTCTTCTCGTTCAAAATGGCTTTTGGCTTTTGTACCACGCAGTGTTAATTCTAGGCCGTGCCATGCCCCTAAAAGGGGCGCCACTGTGCCCTTTTTAACCCCCTTGGCGCCATGCCCCTAAAAAATTGTTTTTTAGGTATTATTACCCCCCGGACCCTCTGTCATGGTCCCTTTTGGTCATACCACCTTAGAAACTGGCTTAAATTGGCTGTTGACTGGAGTTATAGGGACCTTTTTAACTGACAAGCTTCTCAAATTCCGTTAGTAGAAATGTCGTGAATGAAAAGTGCCCTTTTTACAAAGTTTGCTCCATGCCCTTCTGAAATCCTAGAATTAACACTGACCACATCCCGCAAGTCACCCAAGAAGGTGTATCAAGTTGACAGATACCTCCCCTGGCTGTTTTGTATCAAAGTTTTCAGCAAAGTCTCAATTCTACGAGTTCTTTTTCTGCTCGGCCGGTTATCAATATCTCTCGCTTTGATGACAGAAAATCAATTTCTGTTGCACGTTAGCCTGAATCCTGGCCGATATTCAATCCTATCTACTTGTTATATGCAGAAATAATTTTTGTTAGGAAACTTTCATTACTTATCAAAGAAGAAGAAATCCAATGTGTCCCCTATTCCAATAATATTGGACATTTCACTTCATTTACCTGCCCTTTACAGAATGTTGCAGCGTGTTATTTATATTCTGTCGACTGATATGCCTGAACTTTTAAGATATTTTTGACAAAGAAGTTGTTTTCTCAAAAAATGCTGAAATATTATCAAATACCAGAGATGATAGACATCTTTACTAAAGATGGCATGTTTTACTCCATCAAGATACTGATATATGTCAGAACTTTTAGAAATAGCCTACTTTCGACTAAGAAGTTTGTTTTCTCAAAAAAATGCACAAATATTACCAAATACCAAGGATGATAGATCTTTACCTACATCAAAAGAAACAATTTCTCCAAAGGGGTGTGTGTGAGGGAGGTGCATTGTGTCTCAGTTGCAAATGCAATATTTTTCACAGGTCGGTATGAAGTGCATGTTCCAATGGTGGGGGTTTTAGTGTCCAATGGTGAAGTCAAATGTGAAGTATAATTCACCCTACAGTACGTTGCACAATTGACCTCCCAGAATCCGCATACCTGCCTCGGACATGGCGCGGAAGGTAACCTTCAGTTCATCGCGGATGGTACGGGTACGTCACGCGTCTCTGTTGCGTGACGTCGGGTGAATGACGTTACGTCTTCACTGCATGCCTTCCATGATGCCGGGCCACGTCCTCGGAAGATACGAGGATGGTACGAGAATGACGCTGCATGTGATACACGGGTGGTGCACGCCGTGGAAGGGAGGTCAATTGTGCAACGTACTGTAACTTCAACATGGGCAAAGTGCCAGGCCTGTGCAAGACACCACAAGTGAACACAATGATTAAACAACCACTGACCTAGCTGTGCACATTTCCAAGCTTGGCACTTTGCCCTTGTTGAAGTAACCAGTCAATGTATCCTGATCTCTGTCAATGTATCCTGATCTCCATCAATGTATCTGATCTGTACATATGTATCAACGTATCTTGATCTCGATCAATGTATCGTTCATGTACTGGTAGAAGCACCTGTACATCCGGAACCATAAGACATTTACAATGTCATCTTGTTTAATTAGAAGGCCTATAATTACCGTACGCCGTCTATTACCAGAAAAAGTAACTTAATGCCCACCCTTTTGCTTTATTACTTATATACTTATATATTCTTGATTCTACCAATTGATTTTCATTGCAATAAATCAAGTGTCATACTTTCGCTGATTTTAATTGAAGTCCAAACTCGAAGGAGGAAAGAGCTAGGTCCATGTCAGTGATAGATGAGAACAGCTTTGTTCTTCACACTTCACTTGAAACAAGCAATAGATAACAGTGTTAATTCTAGGATTTCAGAAGGGCATGGGGCAAACTTTGTGAAAAGGGCACTTCAACCTAGAAAAGGGCACTTTTCATTCGCGACATTTTACTAACGGAATTTGAGAAGCTTGTCAGTTAAAAAGGTCCCTATAACTCCAGTCAACAGCCAATTTAAGCCAGTTTCTAAGGTGTGTGACCAAAAGGGAGCATGACAGAGGGTCCGGGGGGGGGGGGGGTAATAAAACCTAAAAAAAGAGGGGTTAAAAAAGGGCACAGTGGCGCCCCCTTTTAGGGCATGGCATGCCGCCACTCTAACACTGCCTAGAATTAACACTGGATAAGCCAAACCCTATTAAGTTATTCTTTGATCCTCTGTAGACAAGTTCCTCAAATTTCGTTTCAAAATTACTGATGGTGCTCACTATTTTGATATGCCCTAATGGATTAATAAGAAAGTAACTTTGAAACATGATACACAAAATCGAATTTGAACAAGGTGATCTTGGAACTCAGTGCATTTAAAGCTACACTACATGTGCATGTATACTGATTCAGAACATGCTTATGTTCAGGTTCACTCACCATCTGTAGCTGCCGCTGCACTAGCTATTCCATCTCATATGTCAAGAATAGATTGCTAGATTGACTCCAAAGTTCAGTGGTGTAGCAGGATGGGTTAGGGGAGGTGCCCTATCTATTTTGGTTGTGATCTGTGTTCAATATGGCAGCCTGGCGGACATCTTGAAATTCATATTCCAGACTGTAACTGCCGAACTGAGATTGGATAGGGGCCTAGGGTTTTCTGAAATGCCCAAAACTATTACCAGTACATGTACTTCAAAACCGGGCCACGCTACTGTGTGATACCAGAGGTTTTATCCAACAAGTTCTGCGGCTCCTCGCATGTTCTGTCAATCAGCCTTCTTTCTTTTCCTGCTCTTATAAACGTCATACCGGTAAGTGACTTTTTGTCCAGATGGGAGCAAAACCAAACGAACGCCGCTTGCCGTATAAGTTGTACAGCTTTTTCTTTCATGTCGTCTTATAGAAAATCTCTTCTACTTTCTTCTTGTTTTTCCATACTGATGATTCAGCCGACCCTTTGCCTCCTCGAGCGCTTTTGTAAGGAAGTAAAGCAAAACATCGCTGGGGATGTTTTTACTGTACGAGGTTTTATTGTTATCCTTAGGGACCGTCTCAAAAATACCTTGAACCCAAAGAAGTGTAATTTTATTCACTAGGGGGAGGGGGTGGCTGACTTCAACGTCACCATTTCACTTCTTGAAAAAAATTGGCTTCATGGAATTTTTAAAACAATACATTGACATTATGAAACTTCTATTTTCATGACACCTTGCAGAGTGTGGTTTTGATCAATTGATGATGTTAGAAATGGATACATACTGAGGTCAACTCTTACATATAATACCAAGACTACTCTTCTTAAAGCCACACAGCATGCACTGCTACTCACTCCCAGTTCGGCCAAATTCATAGCGCAACCTCATTTACAGGCGTTCGTAATGTATAATTACCATAGAACCACATTAGAGCATTATCCTGCATCGAGGTTGGGGGCATCCCAATGCTGCGTGTAGTCTCGCACAGCCAGCCGTTTCGTTCCGCAGTACTGCCACACGGACCCCGAGATTTGAAACAGCGGCTGGATGACCAAGACTATGCTCTAGAGGGTCGCCGATTATGACCCATCCATCTATACTCACCCTGGGGAATCACCCACACATAGCGCAGAGGGGCAATCCCACATTCAGAGTCGGGTTTTCCCACATCCAGAGGCAAAATGGCAGCCACTTCAGGAAATGAGAGTCCAGCACCTAGGAATATTCAAAATTCGTCATCATAAATGAACCTGTTCTTCAATTCAACACTTCTATTCGGATCTGATGAACCCTGGCCATTACTTCCAGTTCAAATTTTTGGATAGTGTTTCGTTTTAGAAGCGATTGAAGTGGCCAAACATGCCCCGTCATCCACAGTAAAGGTGGCACCGCCATCTTCCAGAGTAAAGACAAAGTTGCTGATGTTGAAAGCCAAACGAAATCTAAAAAAGGAGAAACCGAAAGAGTGGTTTGGCTTTGTACCAGCATGCCAATGCAAGGAGAACAAGACCACCTGAAAGCATGGCGTTTGTAAATAAAACTAGATGCCCGGTCCTTTAATCAATCATAGATCAAGAGACAAGCCCATTTATTTTTCAGAACTTCCTTCTGCATTATAAAAAGATGGATATGCTGAATACATTTCAACTTGTTACCACAAACAAATTGCCAGTTTCCAAGATGGCCCTTTTAAAGGCCCAAAGGGATTAACAGTGGGGGTCAAAAATTTGATATCTTCAAATCATATCAATATTGGTATCAAAATAAAGGTCTCAGTGAGTACAACAACAGATAGCATGGGTTTTATTCACTAAAATGTACAGTAC
>NMRB01002285.1:0-50226 GCA_002633025.1 Notospermus geniculatus
AATGCAATGTAGGCCTAGCTCGTCGTGACGCCCCGGCGTGACGCTCGGAAAGGAAACGAATGTTTTAGGCCTACACAACAAGTTGTTGAATATATATCAGACATTTTTGATAGACTTTCACTCAAAAACTAACATTTCAGCGTCCGTTGGCGGAGACAACTTTACCTACGTAGCGAATTCTGTGATATTTTCCTCCTTGCAGTATGGCCGTTTCTTGTGAACAATACAGGATGATGGACTTTTCTCTTTATGTGACTCCGTTTCAAACTGGATTGGAAATTGAGGATGGACTAGATATGGATGGAGGAGCAATAGATGTTTGTGCGGACTGTTCAAAGTTTAGTGTGACGTGGATGGAGAAGAGGCTATCTTGTTTAAAGCTGAAGACCATATATGGGCCATCTTGGAACGTTTATACTATATTATTTAAATGTTAAATGTTTTAAGGCATGGTTTCATCTATGTGCATGTTTTAATGAAGAATTAACCCACGAATTTATTGTAAATTGATATCAGTGCAGAGGGCGTGTTGACACTTAAGAACGGCCTGTTTTCAGGCCTTTGTAGGCCTATGACGCACCCTCTACACTGACATTTTATTCTATTCTTTCAGGTTGTGATGCAGTTACTCTATGATGGAGACATGCTATCGAATTTGAAGAGGTCCATTTCCCACCACCTAAACCGTCTGCGATTCCTTATCCTGCTACGTGTTAGAAAGATCCACAGCCGCCATGCAGTCATCCCGTTCATTGTTGGTTGATACACTGCAAATCCATGGATGTCAAAAGACCATTGCACAGCACCAGCTCTGTTTCTCAACAGACATCACTTTTTAGAATACTATCAGAAAATATGTATTTTAATGTTCAGGCACTAATAAACTTGCTATAAAACATAGAAAACTATTGTCATCTTTCCACCAGTTCACCACCTTTGGAACTGATCTTCCGGTCACACAGGAATCATGGATGTAAGCTCCATGCTTGAACCAAAATAGACGGTATCACTCCAAAAGAGGGCGCGAATCATGATTTGATCAGTACAGACAAAACATCATCAGTGACATTAATGAGCATCCAAAGCGTGTAGTTTACAGAGCTTTATGTAATTTTGGTGATGAATTCAAGATCAAAGATTATACCTCCTGAAACTGCCTGATTTCCATCCAAGTAAAATCCCTTGTTCACTTTCGTCTTGGCACAATAAACTTCCTGGTGTAGGCCTAGTAAGCAGTCCATACATGTATTTTAAAGATATCAGATTAAAGCATCTACGTGTAGATCGTTTTTCTTGTTTCATCATGTGTTACCTGATCTTCTCACTTGTTGATGTATTTTCACTTGTTCAACTCATGCACTCTTGCACCTTAAGGTCTGAGTTAATAAAATCTTATCTTATCTTATCGCAAGTAAACAGCGTTGCCAGCCTAGTTTATACTTCGACGCAAGTCAATCGGCGTCTGACGCACGATCAAATCTGGACGCCGACTTCGCAGAATTGATTCACAGTCCAGCGTACTTTAGCGACGGCGACCCGTTATGAAATTACTCAAGTAATTACAGCCTCGCGATTGGATGCCGACCAAATCGCACGACGGGGTCGGCGTCGAACGCAAGATCGCGCGTCGGTCGCCGGCGATGGTCGTGCGTCGAAATATAAACAAGGCTTTAGAAGGCACGACTAAATGCATGTAACGAAATGACCAAATGCATGTAAGGCAATAAAAAAAAACTTGTTTCTCATTTCAATTTTCCTCTGAGACAGGTGCGCGAGGTAGCTTTTTTACTTTCTTGATTTTTTTTTAATTTTGAAATTGACTAATTTTTATAAAAAAGAGAGACCCTTCATTGCAGATATTCTGCATGTTTCCACAGGAACATGTTTCTTGGTGGGTGAGAAAGCAGGGGCGTAGCTAGCTTTTTTGGCCTGGGGGGCAAAAGACCATATTTTGCTAATTTTCGGTCAAAATATGCATGAAAAACACATTTTTCCGGACCACCTGGGGGGCATAAGCCCCCTGCCCCCCCCCGCTAGCTACGCCTCTGGAAAGGACTGGGAATCTTGGGAAAGGCCCATTCTGAGTAGTTGGCTCTCTAGGGTCGGTAACTGATCCCACCCTGGAGGATCTTCTACCTTTCTGTAAGGGCCTTGCTAAGCTTCCCTGCCCTTCTCACCCACCAGGGAAGACAAGTGCCTGTGGTTATTCCTCCAGGGTTACTAGTAATTACCGACAAGAACAAACATTCAAAAGTAAGGGTATTAGAAATTTTGACTGGAATTGCACACCATCCTTTCAAATTTGTGTGTTTTGTCCTATTTGCAAAATGAACACAGCATACCACCTTCCTTCCCGCCCGAATCCATCTTGGCAACCATATTTTATGCTGACCATGTGCTCAGCTGTCAATGATAACCTTGGCCCATCAATTTCACACCAGCCTTGAAGTCATGGGCTATACATGTAGGTCTGAGACTTCAAGTGCAAATTAGTTTTCACTGCTTGGAACTTCATTTTTCAACTTCAGTAGCTTGAAAAAACTTATTTTGAAAAAAGTAAAAAATTAAAAAAATCCATGCGATTATAGGAAATTCACATGCGCGCGGAAATGAGAAACAAGTAATTTTTTATATGGCCTAACCATGGAGGTATAAAATTTTATACCTCCATGGCCTAACGAAATGACCAAACGCATGTAAACCAAGCGACCAAATTCCATTTTGGTTCCCTCAGTCACCGCTAAAATGACCAAATTCGGGTAACGAAACGACCAAATCGGGTAACGAACTGTCAGTGACACCTGATCTCCGCGCATGCGTACTGTAGTGTTGCCATAACGTCATGTCAACTTCCTGTCAAATTGTTCATTTTGTGGCCACATAAAACCATCAATTATGGCAAACCCAGGCCTTAAATTGCATGCAAAATAAGCCAGTCTGTGACATGAAGTATCATTTTGTTAAATTATTTAGTTGTCTTTGTTAAAAAATGCAGAATGGCGATGGAAAAACATTTTGTAGTGAGGGAGACTCACACCCGTGGGATCACTGCTCTTGGCTACAGTCCTGTCAAAAGAGAAATCTTGATTGGTTTTGAAGGTATGGTACGGTCATCAGCAATACGATAATATGCTAGGCTTTTATCCACTGCACAGTTAGGGCTCGGAGAAATGTTCAGGTGTCATGTAAAGGTCCAAAGAAGAAGTTCCTGCAATTGACCACACTTTGACTTTAATTAACAGTTTAATCACTTTTCTATCATGTTTATAGTTTAGGCCTATTCGCTATTGTTTATTTCTGTCTGTGCTCAGCTCAGGTGTTCCACTTTCACAATCACATCACCCCTGGCCCAACAGACAGCATGGTGGTCACCGGAGCATGCAGTGTGACACCTCTTTTTGTTTTTGTTTTGGCATGTTTGACCAAAGCAAAGGTTGAGGCTTCTAATTGCATAGCATACCATGATACACGTCATTTGTCGAGTTTGCCTAGATCATGAGATAGAGAGTTCCGAGTTTGCTCTAGGCAAACTCGGAACTCTCATGTTCTACTAACTAGGCCTACACACATTGGCCTAAGTGCCTGGCTTGAAATCGTATACCTTTGTTTGATTTTCAGATGGTGCTATTAAAGCTCAAGAATGTGACGGAGGAAAACTTGAGAGGCTGCCTCATGAACACAGAGGCTGGATCACAGATTTTCTCTTCTGGTACGAATTTGTGACCTGTGATTGGGAATTTACTTCAATACTGGCTAGCTCCTCTCTTCATTCTAGACTGGGGATTGGAGTAGGGAGAATAGGCGTACGTCTTTTGACCTCAAGGCCCGTATTCCTTGGCATTAGTTTCATCCTGTTCTTGTTGAGTTTGCAGCCGAGTAGGAGGGTTTAGAATCCCCGATCAGTGCCCAAAAAAAGGCCATCGATTGACGGAATAAGCCGCATTGTAAAATAGGATTTCCATTGTGTACCATGGAGTAACGTCACTTCCGATCGGGGATTCTAAACTTTAGCCGCCGAGTCAGTCTTTTTGTTGAAGATTTCAATTCAACTTGGTCATTCATTCATTTTCATTCCAGGTCCGATGCCAAACTTATTCTTTCATCTGCAAATGATGGCCTCATCATTGCGTGGAATGCAGCTGGGAATACAGTTCATGACAGGCTTCATGTAGGTTCAGGAATCATCAAAACTACAGACAGCAAAAAATGCTTGGTTTTCTGCAGTTTTTGATCCATTGAAGTTTTTGTAAACTCAGCAAAATGATGTGCAATTTCTATGGTTTCAGGTGAAACAACCCGTCTACTGCATGGCGCTAAACCCAAGAAGGCAGCAGCTGGTTTGTGGTGTGAATGGGGGCATAATGGTATTTGACTTGGATCCAGGTAGACTAGCGTTTTATTCTCTGATTTCATGTTATCAATGCTTGCATCAAAAAGTTTACGACATTTTGAACTGAACCAACGTCGAATAAAAGTTGGAGTTTCATCCACTGAGCAATTCATTTTCAGACCGAGACTGCGGCCATGTTATCGACCTCCAGAAAGTCTACGTAGCGAGGGAACATACAGATATCGTGAGATGTCTTGTTTGTCATGAATCAAGAGTGATCTCGGGCGGGTGAGTCTTCTTTTGAGTTCATGAGTTCTTTTCTACACAGTATCCTGGCCGAAAGATTATTGTGCATCACGTTACCCCTAAGCAAACAGTTTCAGGTGTACTCCACACTTGTCATCTTAATTTGTTTGGTTTTTGTCATCATTTCCTATATACTTGTCTTTATTCCTGCAGCTATGACCAGAAACTGATCATCTACGATTCTTCCTACACTGGAAACCGGAGCATTAACCCTCTGTTTATCAACCACCAGGCTCACGATGCAGGCATATCATGTCTTATACTTGCCAAAGACAATGAAAATAATACATGGTATGTTGACTTGTTGTTATGCAATGCAGTGTTTTCCATCACTCTGAGGGGGCACATCCTGAGATTCAGGTCATTTCACACAGCTTCATTGCTTCCCTAATGAGATACAATGGAGTACTGTAGATGCCATAGAGACCCTGTTCTGAGAGGACGAGGGGGGCATGGTGAAAGGGTGGGCCAGCCCCTGGTCCAGCTTTGTGCACCTTTTTTCAGACTGCAAATCTTCAGTTGTGCTGTATCGCTCTGATCCCCTGCACCTTGGATCAAACTAATTCCGTTTTTAACCCTTCCAGGATTGTGACAGGTTCATTTGACAAGAGTGTNTTCATTCATTTTCATTCCAGGTCCGATGCCAAACTTATTCTTTCATCTGCAAATGATGGCCTCATCATCGCGTGGAATGCAGCTGGGAATACAGTTCATGACAGGATTCATGTAGGTTCAGGAATCATCAAAACTACAGACAGCAAAAAATGCTTGGTTTTCTGCAGTTTTTGATCCATTGAAGTTTTTGTAAACTCAGCAAAATGATGTGCAATTTCTCTGGTTTCAGGTGAAACAACCCGTCTACTGCATGGCTCTAAACCCAAGAAGGCAGCAGCTGGTTTGTGGTGTGAATGGGGGCATAATGGTATTCGACTTGGATCCAGGTACACTAGACTTTTATTCTCTGATTTCATGTTATCAATGCTTGCATCAAAAAGTTTACGACATTTTGAACTGAACCAACGTCGAATAAAAGTTTTTATTCCTTTTACTCTTCGGGAGTTTCATCCATTGAGCAATTCATTTTCAGACCGAGACTGCGGCCATGTTATCGACCTCCAGAAAGTCTACGTAGCAAGGGAACATACAGATATCGTGAGATGTCTTGTTTGTCATGAATCAAGAGTGATCTCGGGCGGGTGAGTCTTCTTTTGAGTTCACGAGTTCTTTTCTACACAATATCCTGGCCGAAAGATTATTGTGCATCACATTACCCCTAAGCAAACAGTTTCAGGTGTACTCCACACTTGTCTCTTAATTTGTTTGTTTTTTGTCATCATTTCCTATATACTTGTCTTTGTTCCTGCAGCTATGACCAGAAGCTGATCATCTATGATTCTTCCTACACTGGAAACCGGAGCATTAACCCGCTGTTTATCAACCACCAGGCTCACGATGCGGGCATATCATGTCTTATACTTGCCAAAGACAATGAAAATAATACATGGTATGTTGACTTGTTGTTATGCAATGCAGTGTTTTCCATCACTCTGAGGGGGGGGGGGCACATCCTGAGATTCAGGTCATTTCACACGGCTTCATTCCCTCCCTATTTTGAGATAAGATACAACAGAGTACTGTATATGCCTTAGAGACCCTATTTTTAGAGGACGAGGGGGGCATGGTGAAAGGGTGGGCCACCCCCTGGTCCAGCTTTGTGCAGCTTCTTTCAGACTGCAAATCTTCAGTTGTGTTGTATCGCTCTGATCCCCTGCACCTTGGATCAAACTAATTCCGTTTTTAACCCTTCCAGGATTGTGACAGGTTCATTTGACAAGAGTGTAAAAAGATATGGTCCCTGGACGGCAAACTAGTCCATCGTTTGGAATGTTTCCTTACGACAGTCACTGGTATCTGTTTCGTCCCGAGAAACAAGACGATATGGGCCGTCGGCGGCACGTCGTATGCACAACTGTTTGATCCTAAATCAGGGGATAACGTAAGTGTTTAGGGTTCGAAATACAGTGGAACCTCTCTATTAAGGACACATTTGGATACATCTCAAGCCATTCATGTCCTCACTTGGATGGGGTCTTGCCCTTGTAAAGAAACAAGGTACATGACACCACGGCTTACTGTCCCATGCGCCGGCGGACATGAAGAGCCAGGGATGATAAATCCCATAAGGCCCGGTCTGGATTCGAACTCGAGACCTGCCACTTCTGAGCGGACGTGATAACCACTCACTGCACTAGGCTGTCAAGGGTAGCAATCTACTAGTTTGTGGCTTAGCCCATGATTTATCATTCAATCATCCTCCTTCCAGGTTTCTGATTTCATCGGGACGTTCCAAGTCGAAGAAGAGGAGAAGTATCATCTCCAGGTGTTGAAATACCTGCCGGAGGTTAACGAGGTCATCGCGTCAACAAGCAGACGACATCTACTTGTTTGGAAATACCAATCATCGGGATGTGGAACGGCCCTTAAGTGCAGATCTAACATTGAGAGTTTGTGCTATAGTACGTTCCAAGTTCTCTTTCACTCACTCTTCGTAGAGCGGATCTGATGGGGGTTGAACCTGGGACTTCAGAGGTGACAGGCATGGATGTTTCCACTGCACCACTCTGACGCCTACTCTCCTTCTGAAATGTTTACTTTTCGTTACAGCCACCAAAGTTCCTCTCCTGATCTTCAGCGGCGATCACAACGGGGTCATCACTAAATGGGAAAGGATGCAGTCGAATCATTTCATGTACAGGTTAGTTCATTCGTTCATCCAACTTCCCTCGTCGTTCAGGACAGGCGCGGATCCAGAGGGGCACCCCAGGCACGCATTTGTAAAATTTGTAAAATCGATTGTGAAATTCTGGAATTTGGTGCAGATCTCAATGTTCCTACAACAGGATGCCCCCTCTTTCCAAATCCTGGAATTGCCCCCTGCAGGAGTGAAGTGGTTTTGCGTGCATCAGAGTTGAGACCGAGAGGTCACAGCTTTATTCCCTGCTTACAGAAACTAGGGGAGTTAGGGTTGGCACAAGGAATGTAGGCTCAGGCCTAGCTGTGATCCCAGGATATTGCAAGCTCACGTCTAATGGACAAAATAATATACCGGTAAAGAGATGACCTGATCTCTGTTTCAGCAAAGAAACTTTAGTCTACCACGACTCGAAGAAAAAGAAGAAGCCCAGTGGACAGAGTGATGAGTCGCATGAAAACGGCACCAACGGCCATGAGACGTATCGTCTGGCTTCGACGAAAACACCAACTAGTCATTATGCGTTTAATAAACCTTCCCTACCTCCAGTAAGTATTTTGGGAGCTCTCTGATTCTTTGGAGTGAGACAAGCCTGAAATACGGCTGTCGACATGTTTGTAAACATGATACTAGGCTTCTGGATTGTGTATTTCTGTCATCGAAATCGACACAACTTGCAAGCAGAATTAACAAACAAGGATTCGAGTTATGTACTGAGTTATACAGTATGTCAGCTGCATTGAAGAAGTTTGACATCACCCAAATAGCCAGGTCCGTGCAATAGAGCTTCCATTTCTACCGACTCCAACACTGTGGGTGACCGCCGATGGCGATATCTGGCCTAGCGCTTTTCTCCTTCACTTAGAATACCCCTCTATCCAGATTTCTAAAATCTAATTAGTTTCTATGCATCTTTTTAAGCACGTGTATGGGAATAAGAAGGTTTGTATGTCACAAATCATAAATGTACGGTAGTCCCTCCTTGTCCTGTAGGTACCTTGTGATTTAGAGGTGGGTCATGTAATTCACAAGGACAATTCCATTTTTTTCAAATACTTGTCATTTTCAGATTAACTTTCTCCATAGGTTTAGGGTAAGGGTTGCTTTTGGAAGTAGACAAGTAGAACCGGCTTTAGGAAACTCTCCTTGAATTCCTTTACTGTTCTTGTTTAAGTATCTCAAAGAGAGCTGGGGGGGGGGGGGNGGGGGGGGGGGGCTGTTAACAAACAATTTGGGCCCTGGTATTGGTGAAAAACAATTGGGAGCCCCTGTTTAGAAACAGTTGGGCCTGCTGACAAACAATTGGAGTAGCTTGAGATGGCCTCTTCCATACTCACCAGGGCCAATAATGCTATGGCTTCGGCCCTGCCGGGAAAATGTAATACAATACAATACATGCCGTGCCAGTAGTTATCTTGACTAAACAACCCTCCATAATCATTTGTAGCGTATTCATGTCAGTGAGATGTTATAGATCATGTTAGTTGTTTTATTTTCGTGCAGTAGAACGTATAGTTCAGTTCAGTGAACACATTCTGGATCATCGCTTACAATTCCTCTTGTACCATAATATCCTCTAACATTTCCCAAAATATTCTGACTAGATTTGACCAATCATACCAGTAAACCAGTTAACCATCCTTGTAGAACAAGATAGAACTTTACCGTGGCTAAATATAAACACGACTGTCACATTGCAGTTTCTGCCGCTGTGAAACACACTAATAAAGCGTTTAGATGGTCACTTTTCTCAAACGTGACGTAGGTCCGGACCGAGTCCACCTTCAGGAAGGGGGACTGGGCTGATTACACTCAACCCGTTTAGACGATCGCTATTTCAGCCTTGGCGTACTCGGTCCAGACCGAGTACAGATAAATTGCTCTCATCTAAACGGGGCTCTTGAGAGATTGTCATCATGCCCACCTTTCCAATTGCGGCCGACCCGACTCTCCGACTGACCGTTGTTTTTCTGATTTCAGGTCTCAACGCACAACCACCCCAACACCACAATCCTACAGATTCGATTCGTCGAGGATCTGGATTATATTCTGGCAGCGTCTGAAGATGGCAACATCTGTAAGTTTACAATCATCACAGTCACCATTATGTTGTGAAATTCTGTTGATCGATACCAGGATTTGAACCCAGGACCTCATCATCTCGAGGCCAATGCTTGGCCACTGCACCGTGTTCACCCCACTTGATACCCTTGGGACCAATTTTACAGGCACAAGGTCCTTTAGGTAGCTGCCCTGACGTTTTCTGAAGAGAAATCCCTAGTAGTAGAACCAATATTCACTGCTCTTTATTTTTCTGTTCAGATGTTTGGGGCTTCGACGACAGCGCCGTCCAGGTCCTAAAGAACATGCGACCGGCCGGGACAGAGCAGCTCATTCATAAATATTCCATTCTTCTTGATCAGGACTCGGAGCTCCTGCCACGGAATGTCAAACATGGTGTAAGTTGGGGTTTGGGGGGACGCTGATGGAAGGTGTTGTCCCAGGTCTTTGGTTTTCTCCTGCATTCAATCACCCCATGAAATAAGGTCGATTTTTGCACCCACGACTTGACCTCAGGTTTTCATTCTCAATCTCTTGACAGGAAGAGGACTCCGTTACAAACCGTGTCGCCGGCTTTGTCTGCAAGCACGTCCTAACCGATCACGTCAGCTGTGTCACATGTCTAGAGGTCATAGGTCGCGAGCACGGTTACGACAGGACGTACGTCCTCTCGGCGGGCTGGGATCGGAGAATATGCATTTGGGATTTAGAGAAAGGAAAGTGAGTTAATTTTGCTAAAAAAAATCAACTTCTTGAAATCTTGTTCTTAATGGATTTGTTCCTGTACTTGATGCCAAGATCAGCATTTGAAACTCAGTGTTCTCCACCCCATTGAATACAAGAGGGTTGGGTCTGACAGTGAAATCCGCCGTGATTAAATCAAATCCTGTGGAGAACACTGGACACCATCCAAATCATCCTGGTTCTTTCATCTTGTTTCTCCCTTTCCCGCAGGCTCCACGACACGTATCGTAACACCAGCACGACTGAATTCGAGCACATCGATTATGCCAGTGACGGTGTGATCATGGACATGGCATTCAACCCTGACAGGTAGGTGAACCCTAAATGCTCCTGTCCAAAATCACGACTGATCCAAGGTGAACGCGAAGAAAGCCTCTGGACATGTAGGTCAAGGTTGTTAGATTCTCGAAAGTTTCTTGGGGACAAGTAGGCTGCATGTCCAGGCTCTATCATCCTCCCACAGCAGGGGTTTTTACCTCACTCATCTTCCACCACTCATGGAGTGTATGAAGAGGAGCGAGACCAAAGACCTGCTGTGGGAGGATAAGGCTCTTGATCCTCAAACCTTTTGGAAGAAAACCCGAAAATCCCAGTACATAAATCTATTTTCCCTCCTTAGGAAAGAGTTTGCATATTCGTCAAGTGACAAGATGGTTTACATCCGAAAGTTTTCGCTGCGAGGACCGGAGATGGTGATGGTGAACACCCTACAAGGTCACGACGGGGAGATAACGTGTGTGGAATGGAACCAGGTTAAAGGGAAATGGGTGACTGGGTCCGAGGATGGAACAATACGAGTATGGGTAAGGTGACGATGTACTCTGCGAAAAAATCACCCCCCCCCGTCAGTTTCTTTAGTCTCGTATTCCATGCTTTGGGTCTTTACTCAACCACTACTATAAACTTTAAGTTTGGGTTTATAGTCTGATATCAACAACGGTAGAGGTTCTCATCCGGCTTAAACTTTAACCCCAGTCTATCCTGAAACCTTTCAGTAGAACTCAGATGAGCTGCTCATTCACCGCTATACAATCTGAGTGTTTCCATTTATACACCTGGGTAGAGCGAGGTCGGTGAGGCAAAGAGACTTGCCCAAAGTCTCACACAGAGTGGGATTCGAACCCGGGGCCCTCGACCTGCTAGTCGGAGACCCAAACCACTACACCTCTCTTGCTCCTACTATGCTAGACTTGACTTCCCTTCTATTCTAATGGTGCTGCTCCATGTGAGAGGCTTTGATCTCACGCAAGTTGGCTCTCTACGGGCAACTCAACTGTAGAAAACTATGGGCATTCTTCTATGTCATTGGTCTCAGCATAAGGCCACGGTTATTATGTTCTTTGGTTTACGGGCACAAAGATTTTGAGCCCAGGTACGGAGGATGGAATAAAAATAAAAAAAAACTTTGGTTCAGTTCAGTTTTTTCATTTTCACCTTTTGAATGACAAGTAAGACAACTCGGAGGAAATAAAAAACCAAAAAATTCTTGACAAATGCCTCTTTTCTGCTTCTTTCCGTCCTCGCTGCCAGGAAATAGGCGTACGTCAGTTGGTTTTATTTATTTTAGCAGTCGTGACAGCTGAAATCAAGGTCGGCGGGAATAAAAACAACTCCATTTATTTGTTTTTTTCTTAGAAGACTTCAATTGAAGTTCGGAGGCAATAAAAGAAACTGATTTTCCCAATTTTATTTTTTTTTCGGAATGACATTTTGCCACGTCGGCGGGCCCGTAAACCAAAGAATAAAAAAAGTGTGGCCTAAGCCGTAAGGAAACCAACAATGGTGAATCGTCCATTGAGAGCCAATTGCATGAGAAAACTCTCACGTGGAGCAGCACGGTATGAAATGCAGCACGTGTGGAGCAGCACGGTATGAAACGCAGCACGTGTGGTCCAGATTTTCATTTCATCATCGTTTCGATTTTACCGTTCTAGGCCGGGAGTGGGATGAACGAATGTGAGCAGATCCTCGCCACCCAGGGTCACGTCAGCTCCATGTGTATTGATGCCGTCAATGGAAGCATCGTCGCCGGAGTCCAGGACGTCATAAGGTAAATCGGTCGTAAAACAATGTACGGTGGACCCTCCTTTATGGACACCTCTGTCAGGAGGACACCTCTCTATCAACGACACTAAGGCTGGTTGTCCATTCACGTGATTTTTCGAGCGGCAAACGCTCAAAAACATTGTTTGTTTCCGTGGCATTGGTCATGGTCATTGCACCGCTCGAAAATCGTGTTAATTGATTCTTAGCCTAATGTTCAGTCCCAAACTGGTCCTTCATATTCTGTTTGAGTTTGACCTCTGTAATCAGGACACCTCTCAATTAAGGACAACTGCAGTCAGTCCCAAAGGTGTCCTTAATAGAGAGGTCCCAGTTAGAACCCTGCAAAGCTGGTAGCGTACATACAATTTCATGTCTGTGAGACTGGAAATAATGTCTGTTGCAGACATAAGACTTGCACTTGCAGACAAGAGGTATCACACATAGTAGGTTTGAGCTCATGGAGACTTTTCTCATTGATAACAGAGTCTATGATCCCGACCAGTTCCGCCTCGTCCAGACCAACGTCGGACACACAGATGCCATCCGAAGTATCATTCACATCCCGGAGCGAAACCAGTACGTCTCGGCATCTTGGGACCAATCAATACGTATCTGGAACGCGTGGCAAGTCCCGCGGAAAAAGAAACGCGTCAATGAGGAGAAGTCGAAACAAACAAAACGAACGTCGATTAGCAGCGAAAAATTATCAGACAGTCAGACGAATTTAGTGTCCGTGGAAACGGAAACGGATAAAGAAAAGGTCGTCAGTGATGTCGTCATTGAGACGGTCGTGGAAGAGCAGGAGATGGTGGCGCCACGGGTCGAAGAAGAGTAGCTAACCGTCTCGTGTATGTCATAAAACTTGAGTCCGTCTTTGGTGCAAATGGAGTGAGTGTTTCACGTTGTCCGAGTGTCAGGACTGAATTAATATCTTCCTGTAGATTACATCAGGGCCTATTAGACCTAAGGTATTTCATAGTTTGATAGATTATTTACTTGTTTCCGCTGTAATTAGTATTAAATCTATTTATTTAAATTCCTTACGAGATTTATACAATATATTTTGCCATCCGGACCATTCCGTCTCCGTCCACAAACTGGGTGATACCAATACTTACCTTGTTCTGCCAAGGCCAAAAAGCTTGAAAGGCACTTAAACCCTTTCACATAGGTATTCATTGGAAAGCTCTCAGTGAGCACTTTCAAATGAATACCTATGTGACAGGGTTTCTGTATGACCTAAGGACATAGGTATGCATTGGAAAGCTCTCAGTGAGCACTTTCAAATGAATACCTATGTGACAGGGTTTCTGTATGATCTAAGGACATAGGTATGCATTGGAAAGCTCTCAGTGAGCACTTTCATATGAATACCTATGTGACAGGGTTTCTGTATGATCTAAGGACATAGGTATTCATTGGAAAGCTCTCAGTGAGCACTTTCAAATGAATACCTATGTGACAGGGTTAGGATCAAAGGATTTGATAAGTACAGTGAAAGGGTTAGGTTATAAAAACCTATGATGTTGCTCTTCCAGAAGGTATTTTTTGAAGTTTTTCAGGCCTGAAAGGTCATATCCTGTATTGTAAATTATATCCCTTGAATAGAATAACACCAAGATTATATGAGAGAAACTTTATCAAGTTGGTTAGTTTTTACTACATGTATTTTGTAAATGAGGAATAAAAAAAATGAAAAAAAAAGTCTAATGAAAAAAAAAGTCTATGTGTTTCGACTGTATCTGTTTCTGCAACCAAACCTTCACAACGAGGAGGTATCAGTTCCCGTTGCCAATTTGAGAACACATCTATCACGCCAAAATCTTATTTTGCATGTGCCATGCTTATTTGTTGTTGTAGGAAAAAAGTCACTTGTTCAATGGTCCGGATACAATTGATGAAGCATCAGCTGCCATTGAAACCAATTTTGACTATTTGCTCAAAATTTGAGACCACATTTATCGCGTCAAGATCTTGTCCACGCATCATGGTCATTTGGTGTGGAAGGTAAAGTAGATAGGTCGCATTTAACAGTTCGCCTTTAACTCTAGGCATGTTCGCCTTTAACAGTGGAAGGAAGGTACTCTGGTTCCATTTTCGCCGCTCCACTCCCGTGGCGCCACTGTCCGTTCCAGTGCGGCGAGCAAGAATCCATTGGTGCGAGGTTGATTATCTAGGTCAACTCGCGCAATGGTGCTTGCGTCTGATTGGTCAGTCTAAAAATGGGTCGATAGCGTCACAGTTGAGCCGTGAAGGTATGGTAATAACCATATTGTCATTTTGTGGTTGTACGACTGACTGAATTGCCAAATTTCAGGAAAAGTTCTTTGTATGTATAACGTAAGTAGGCCCTCCAACACCTTGAGAAGAGATAGACTCCCCGCTTTCGCTTTATCCTTGTTTTCTATCGATATTGCATTCGTAATACTTCGGGACTTTCCGTCATTCTTCGCCAAGTCCGGCATGTCCGGCACAGATTCGCAGCAAGTTTAATATGGGCGGTTATATCCGCAAATATTAAGACGTTTTCAGTCACGATCTTTGGGTCTCGAGTCGTTGCTGAGAAAGACGTTTGGTGGCGCTGCAGTCGTCGGGATGATCTCGTGTCGTACCAAATAAAAACTTACAAAGTCTTTTAATTTTGTAACGTCACTGTAGGCCTATCATCTCCACCTCCAGATCATCTTTGCGGCTGCAACGCCGCCTAACGTCTAGAATAACAAACGACTTTATTTTGTAACGTCTATTTTGCGGTTATAACCGCCCATATTGTAACATATGTGGGCCTACTTATAGACAGATTTAGATCACCGAGGATAAACGTACAAGTAATCAACAATGACGTCACAATGTCAGTGTCTGTGACGCAATCCATTGCGACGCGACTGTCGCGTCGCGGTAGGAAACTGAATTGTGCGACTGCAGCATGCTACTAAAGTTCGCGTTACCCAATGCAATCTATATTTATTTGAGTAATAAAGCGTTGGCCGACGTGTTCTCAGCAACCTTTTCATTCGCATCACGTATCAGGCCACCATTCTCAGCGGGAAGTCAGAACTGAAAAATCCTCATTATCTTGCTCATTTTCATGATTATTTCTATAATGGCGATGTGATTTTATACACACCCTTGATTGTCGGTGAAAACAAAGGAATTTCGATCGTCTAAGACAATGAGTATCATAATAACAGCTGTGACTGGTAAGCTTGTACTAACGGTTTATTCTTCCGTCATTAGGTATCTGAGAGCTGGTGATTAACCCCGGGCACAGATTCACCTGGACTTCGGGATACGTCAGACGGGCGAAGAAGGGACGACCCGGAGGGGACACTGCGGCCATTCTCAGTGGCAGGTTGACCAGGCGAACGGCACTCCGATAGGCAGTTTGGCGATCCGATTTCCCGGGGTGATTCTCAGGAACTTTGTTTTCAAGTTGACGAATGCCCACCTTACATCTTTCCAAACCAGATCGATTCACTGGCGCAAGACACTGGCATACCTTCACAACTTGTGATCTTCTACAAACTGTTGTATAGGAATAATTCCGAGGAAATTCCAAGGGAGAGGTCGAGTCACCCTGGAGGCAAATTCGTGGGTGGGATCTCTGGCAGACGACAACTTTTGTCGTACGGACAAGATTTCCGTGTTTGCTGCTCAATACTGACCGCCGAAACACGAGGAGGGGAACATTTGTCATTCAATCATGAAGTTCTGGTATCGTTCCGTGTACGCCTTAGTTTTCCTGGCTTTAGTTGCGGTGTTCTTTCACATCAGGAAAGGCTCCAAGCGGACAGCGTCTTCTGGAAGGCCAACAATGGCTACTTTTACCTTGTCTCCTGTGCCAGACGCACGCGAGAAACGAAGAATTATTGCTGTAGGGCCTAGAAGGGGACCGACAAATCTATCTCGTGCAACAACAGAACGGACAAGAACAATAACAAACTTTGCAAAGGCGGGAAAGTTTAGTGCAATAACGGATCGTGCGACATTTGGGCGTAAAACACCAACAACGCCCTCTAGGAAGACAAGAAAGAAACAACAGGTTTTAAAAGAATGTGACCTGTCCGAAAGGAGCCTACCCACAGATGGATTGAACACGTATAACCTGTTTAACAACCTCGGTCAGAGGTCGTCTAAGCTGGCTGGAGGCGAGGGTGGTCATCAGAGGCCAGGGAGGAACCCCGCGACAAATAAGACGTCACTAAGTCGACCAGGGTTGCCAAAATTGAAAGTCCTTCTTGTGCCCTTTTCGCATAACGACCCCGGATGGTTGAAGACCCTTCAGGAGTATTACATCGACCAGACCAGTCACATTTTAGACAACATGGTAGTGAAACTTGAGCTGTATCCGAATATGACGTTCATCTGGGCGGAGACGGTGTTTCTAGCCATGTGGTGGGAGAAGCGACCAGGTGAGGCCTACCGTGCTCGAGTCAGGAAGTTGATCGAACGAGGTCAGTTAGAGATTGTAAATGGCGGCTGGGTGGCGCCCGACCAAGCAACAACGCACTATTCGGCGTTAATTGACCTCCTAGTTGAAGGTCACCAATGGTTGGAGAAAAATTTGGGTGTCAAACCGACTGTCAGTTGGTCGCCGGACCCATTCGGGTACTCGTCGACGATGCCCTATCTTCTGAATCGCGCGGGAATGGTCGCCATGGTGATCAACAGAGTTCACAGTGACGTCAAGATTCAACTACGTCAGAGAAAAAGTGTTGAATTTTATTGGAGTCAACAATGGGGCATCGCGCATGCGTCAGACACGAGTTTCTTGACTTATATCATGCCCTATCTCTCCTACCCAATCAGACACTCCTGCGGTCCAGACCCTGACGTATGTCGCAAGTATGATTATCACATGGTGGATTCTCGGCCAATCACGGATGAGAACGTTGAAGAACTCTCTGCGCAACTCGTCGACGCATTCCGGAAGAAATCAGAGAACTTCCGCCACAATGTCCTCCTGTACACTTTTGGAGACGATTTTCGCTTCGCGGAGCCCACGGAATGGGACCAGCAGTACATGAACCACGAAAAACTTTTCAAATACATCAACTCCAGAAAAGATTGGAAAGTAGAAGCAAAATTTGGCACCCCTAGCGAATATTTCACCCTTGTAAAGAATGTGCAAGCAAAGGGGGCAAAGTTTCCTAAATTATACGGTGGATTTTTCCCGTACATGGACTTCGATGAAACCTACTGGACTGGGTTTTTCACCTCGCGGCCGTTTCTAAAACAACTTGAGCGAGAGGTCAGAGGTGACCTGCGCAGCGCCGAAATACTTAACAGTTTAGCTGCCTCTTACCAGAGTCACCAAACCGCCTCTTTCGAACCCCTGGCCTCGAACTTAGCAGCACTGACAGAGGCACGTCGCCACTTGGCGCTGTTTCAACATCACGATGCGGTCACGGGGACGTCGAGATCTCGCGTTGCCCAAGACTATGAATGGAGACTCTGGAGTGCGAAGGAGTTGGCGAACAAAGTCAAGGTCACGTCTGGAGGTCATCTCCTGCGAGGTCAAGGTCAAGGTCAGAGACGCAGCGAAAACCAGGAGACAATCATCTTAAATGTTGATGACGCGAGAAATTCTGAGAATATTCACCCGAAACGGAAAGCGGTGAAGGTCACGAAAATTGGGATCAAGGTCATTATCTTTAATCCGATTGCTAAAAATAGATTTGAGATGGTGAGGTTGAGGGTCACGACCCCTTGGATCAAGGTCGTGGATTCTGAGGGGGTGACGGTCAGGAGCCAGATTAACCCAAGGTTTGATGGGATCAGAGTCCTGGAATCAGATTATGAACTTATTTTTCCCGCCAAAATCCCTCCGTTAGGGATGTCCAGCTTTCTGTTGACTGAGCACGCTGCTGTTGGCCAGGGAAGGCCAGATGTGCCGGGCCTAGCCACACTACCAGTTCTGTTTTCGCGGAAGAATCTACCACACCCAGGACCATTTAAAATAAAAAAGCTCACATCATCAAAGTCTTCAATAGTTTTGGAGAACGAAAGAATGAAAGTGGTTTTTAACGGGAAGGGCCTACTGCGGACCATCACATCAAAAATTATCAACAAATCAACGAAAATCGCTTTGTCGTTCATGGTGTACAGATCTGGCGGGGGTGGGGCGTATGTCTTCAAACCGTCTGACCACGCAGGGAATGGATTCTTCTACAGAAACCCACGTGTTGTTGTCCTGCGAGGCCCTCTATCGTCGGAAATAAGACTAGAGTACAGTATTCTTGATCATACAATCCGCCTTTTCCATACACCCTACAGCCAACCATTGACGTCAGTCCTTGAAGTTAAGAATCGCGTTGACTTATCTCCGCAACAGGTCGGCCACATGGAAACTGACAATAGAGAAATGATTATGCGGTTTGAGACTGATATCAAGAGTGGTCCAATTTGGTACACCGATTTGAACGGATTTGATATTTCCCGCCATAAACGCCGCGACGACCACATACAGGCGAATTATCATCCAATGACGACGATGGCGTACGTCGAGGGGAAGACCGCGCGGTTTTCGCTCCTCTCTGCCCAATCACACGGCGCTGCAAGTCTCCGAGAAGGTCACCTAGAGGTCATGTTGGACAGAAAGGTATCATTTCTTGACGGGAAAGGCCTACAGGAAGGCATCAGCGACAACAGGCCTACAACGAGTAGATTCTTTCTCCTGTTAGAGAATGCGGATCTATCCAAGGCAGGTGACGAGACCAAACTTTCATTCCCGTCTTTGCTAGGCCTAGCGTTGTCTGATCAACTCCAGAATAAAGTTACGAACTTCATAGTCGAAGGAATGTTGCCGCCTTCGATAACAAATTTTCACCCTCTCTCGACGCCATTACCCTGTGACGTCAGCATTGTAAACCTCCGGACTCTCGATGGTGTAGCGAATTCAACCGAAAAATCATTTGCCCTGACACTCCACCGGCCCGCATACCAATGTGGTTTTAAAACTGACGATATTTTGAAATCAGTGGGTTGTTCTCTGACGGGTGGTGTTCTGTCTGACCTTGCGCGTGACCTCAAGGTCAAGGACGTTACAGAAATGACCTTGTCGTTGATGTACGAGAAGGAACGTTCTGTGGACCCGATTAGGTTGGGACAGATGGAGATTGGAACGTATAAACTGACATCAGGGGCGCAACCTAAACCCTAGTCCGTCATCGCAACCCTCCCCTCTCACACACTGTGTGTGTGTTGACGTTGGCCTCGTAAAGGCGGTGACAGACTGGCGCGCAAGCAACGCGTCGGGAAAGCATTCAACCAATCAGGGAGGCAGTAACATAGACCAAAAACCTATCGAAGAATCTGATTGGCGGAACGCCTGCACGACGCGTCGCGTACGCGCCAGTCTGTCACTCCGATGGCAAACCTTAGTGCTGCAAACCTCAGGGGTGTTTTTAAAGTCGACTGACCAACGCTGTTCAACTCGTCATTCTGCCGGGTCAGTCGACTTCGAAAAAAAATAGGCCTACACCCCTACCACATCGACATTTGCCATCCGTTCGCGAATTTTAGCAACAGTCAATCCTCAAAGGATTCAATCACTTATTTGTGCGAAGAATGTGATGTTTTTTATTAAAAGTTCTTAAAATAAGCATTATTCATGTAAGTTTCTTCGTCGCATAAGACCAACAGCAACAAAGCACATAGGGCCTACTGCCTGTTTCTAAAACAGGCCTACGTAACTACGTATAATAATTCTACAAAACGACGGAGAATAATGTTCATTTCGCTTCAAGTTCACTTGAACCAGAAAAAACATTCAAATGTTACATTATGTACTGGTAAATTGAGTCTACTTATGTTGAATCAACATGGGGTGGTCATGGGACAATAACTTGCTTTATGCGTTGGTCTTTCGCGATCAGCCCAATAGGCCTTGCCGATGATGTCACAACCCACCCACCCCTCAGACCCTACTTAAAACCAAGGCCTACACGCCAACAAACACTCAGTTCAGTTCCTTTCGCGTTGAGCCTAGCTGTGCCCGTCTTCTCCGGCACCGTCCTGCATTTCTCGTCGATTGGTACCCGAATTTTCTCGCCATGAAGTTGGCTGTCCTTGCCGTTTTACTGGCTGTCCTCGTCGTGAGCTCACAAGCTGACGGTAAGTGTTCGTTTATAGTATACCTACCCTTTAGAAAAAACTCGGACGTTTTAACGGGTCGGACGCCGTCCTCCCACAGCAGGGTTTTTACCTCGCTCCTCTATCCACTCGCGCGCACACACATTGTGTGCGAGTGTATGAAGCCCTGCTATGGGAGGATGGTCGGACCATGTTTGTCCCCCCCCTCGTCACAGGGACCGCCCCCCCCTCGTCACGGGGACCGTCCCCCCTCGTCACAGGGACATTTATTTTCTACCCCACCCACTTTATAAACGTTATTTTCTCGTTCGCTCAATAATTGGTGGGCAATTTTGTTTCTTCCAACAAATCGGCCAGATATTCACCATGCCCACCCTTGAAGAGTTATACCGACAGTATAATTCCTAGGGTCAACCGTAATAAGGGTAGAGTGGTCCCAGGGTTTTGTAAGCGTTTATGAACCCTGGCAAGAAAAAAACATTAAAAATTGCGCAGGAACATTTGTGTAACGTCGAAGTAATTCCACGGCCGACTGGGGGCAAAAACCAGACCAGACAAATCCTGGCCAGTGCTTGACGTAATTGGAACCTTTAAGAACCAACCATGCATTTTTCTCTCCAGGGTTGAATGCTTTCGACCTCTCCGCTAGTCATTTATGACATTAATTCCGTCATTTTTGTCCAAAAGGCGCCGTTTGATGGCATGAATGGTAGAGATGTCGTGGATTCGATTCCCGTCGGAGTCGCAACTGGCCATATACACCAACGAAGTTGAGCCACAGCTTTTCAATTTTTCAGGTTTGCCAGGGCATGATGTGACAATGGAAAAGTTGTGGCTCAACCCGAGTTAAAAGATAATCTAAGTTGGTGCATACGGTCCCATGAGTTCCCAAGAAAAGTTTCTGGAGACAGATCATGGGAGTTTTCGCAGTCCGCGAAACGCCAAGCGAACGTCTATCCTTTGTTAGGCCTGCTTTCCATTCGCACGTTTCCGCGCACGGAAGCGCGCCAATGGAAAGCAGGCCTAGGGGCTGTTTCCAATGAGTTTTGCGTCGCGTTGGCATTTCGTCGGATTTTGCGACACTTCTAATCTGAAGCGCCTTGAGAGAGTAGGCCAGGTGGAAAGAGCTGTATAAAATCTCCATAACGTCTACTTTGTGATTTTATTTATTTTATTTCGTTTCCTCTTGCAGAGGTTGAGGAAGAGAACTTACTGGCTGCGATTGATGCCAAAATTCGGGCTTTGGAAAACGCTGGAACGACTGGGTCGTCTGTTGAAGGAGGTACCGAGGAAGAAACGGAGGAAGACAAAACGGAGGAAGACAAAACGGAAGAAGAAACGGAGGAAGACAAAACGGAAGAAGAAACGGAGGAAGACAAAACGGAGGAAGAAACGGAGGAAGACAAAACGGAAGAAGAGGAAGACACCGAAGAGGAGGAAGAGGAGGAAGAAGAGGAGGAAGAAGAGGAAAATGGTAAGGAAGATATAAAAATTCGGTCGTACGCAGCAGAAGCTCACGGTATAGAAGTTCTTTACGTGACGTCACATTTCCATGACGACACGATGCCGCCATATTGGCAGTCAAAACGTCAAGCGACGTCACGGCATGAACACAGCGTCAACAGATCGTGACGTTAAAATGTCATGACGCGACAGTTTTGACGTTGTCGCCGGCCATTTGACGGCCAACATGGCCGATTCTTTGCATCACGTGACCGTTGTGACGTCAGTGAAGAACCTGTATTATTATAGGGTCAGCGATCATAAAGCAGTAGACAGGGCCTATAGCCCTATAGTAGCAGGAATCTGGACACTGAACCGAAAGTTGTTTCTTTACCATTACAGGCGTCGGGCCTACTTATCGCAGGAGTTGGTCGGTTTGGCAGACTCGCCGCCCGAGGCCGAAACCAACTCCTCCGGCGATGAAGAAACTAATCGGTAAGGCGAAGGGCCGACTTGGCAAGGCAAAGAAGGGACCTAAACCAACTCCAGACTACGGCTCAGGTGAGTTGTTGTAGGCCTACTACCCTGGCATTGGGTCTGCTGGACTTTTATTCCGACAGGGCGGCGCTGTGACAGAAAACGCAAAAAACGAATGTTGCGTCACGCAGTCCTTGACGCAGGGCAAGATGGACGAGACGTCAGAGATCGTACATCCGCTCACAGCGCCTCCCCAGCGGTAGTTCTTCACGCTCCGATCATTGAATTTCAGATTTTTGCGGATTGGTCGTTTTCTGCTGATGGGAAAGCAGACTTCGGACTAACACCTCTGGGCCAGTATGCATAAAGGTGGAATAAGCTTATTCCAGGTTATACCTTTAACGGAACGGTACGTTAGGTTATACCTGGAATAAGCTTATTCCACCTTTAAGCGGTTTTTCCACGGAACAATATTATCGCACAATATGGGGCCCAAAATGGGTGTCGTGTGCTTCTGGTATAATGGATGGGAGAAAGATTGGGAATAATATTGCCCATTTTGAGCCTCATATTGTGCAATAATATTGCACGTGGATAGGCCGCTATATGCATACTGGCCCAAGTGTTTAGTGGTTTGTCCGCAGTAGTTCTGACTTCCAAATTCTTGTTTCAGTACCAGCACTGAGGGCGGCCATTAAGAAGCTTGTTGAGAAACTGAGGCAGAAGCTTGGGCGAACCGGAGGACCGAGGCCACGACCGACCGGAGGACCAAGGCCGCGGCCGACTGGTGGAATGAGGCCACGACCGACTGGAAGACCGAGGCCGCGGCCGACCGGGCAACCAAGGCCACGACCGACCTGGCAACCAAGGCCACGACCGACTGGAGAAATGAGGCCGCGACCGACTGGAAAACCGAGGCCATCTACTTCATCCCCTAACATTGAAAAACGGCGTCTGATTGAGCGTATTGAAGAGGAACTGGGTGCTTTGAGGCAAGCGAGGCGAAGCATGGATTCGGAAGGTAGGCATGCTGTATATGCATCCTCACCAAATTCTAGGTATTCGCTTTTCCTGGCGATCAAGGCAAAATGGTTTTTTGCGCCAGCGTGACCATCCCGCGCAGCACTGCCGCTTGTTCCGCTCTGATGTCCCGATTCCTCAGATGGAGCAGACAGTCGTAGTCTCGGTCACCTAGAGAATCTGGGGATCCGCAAAATTTGTGTAGCAGCACTGCGGAACAACACGGCTGGCTGCGCGAGACTACCTTCGATGTCGTCGTTACCGAAGTGCATTCATCATATGGTCACGTGATAGAGAGGACCCCCACAAAAGCCAGGAACCGTAAATCGTCGCACTTTTGAACCCTCAGACTGACGTTTTCTTTTTTTTCTTTCAGTCGCCGCCGAAAGGGCAGAAAGACTACTCGACTTGATGGAGACAAACCATGCTTAGCTCCGTGCGTCTAACAACAGATTTAAGTATTGTCAGTAACTAAATGAACAGAACTTTTCTCAGTTTTCCTAATACATGTAATAAATCAAACAGGTCTTTTTGACCCTCTTGGTTGGAGATTTTTGTCCACTTAAAGTCAGTCCCTCCCCGTTAGCCTGAGAATCCATTCACCCGAATTTCTAGCGGGGTGCGACGCGCAACCATCCCCCGCGGCGTTGGTCATGGACAAAGGATGTGGCATCGCATCGCTCGAAATTCGCGTGACCTGGATTCTTCGCCTTAAGGGAGTGCAGTATTAGCTTAATTAGGCCTACAGCAACTTCGATAACAATCACGAACAGGGTCGGCAGATGCCGGTATATATTTTCTGAAAGCGACTGTAGTACACACGTCTAAACCTTTTTTTGTGAATCCCGTATATGGACTCGTCCGCATGGGCTAGCGGTCATTGCCCCTTTAACAGTGTAACGTCAAAAATGCACCAACATATCATGTGTATCCCCTTTTCCGACACTTTGTTAACGATTTGTTAATCATGATGACGAAGAAACAAAAAATAAAACCCTTTTTTAACATCCACTTGTTCTTGTGTTTTTCGTTATAAAATTCCATCGGTTCGTCGACGAGTGCGGGTGGTGAATCTTCCACCTTTCACCTCCTGGAAGTCTTGGATTCGATTCCGGGTGTAAAAGGAAAGGATTATCCCAAGAAAAACCGTCGAGTGAGATTTTATTGCTAAAATTCCATGAACTGGTTTCCATGGTGATTCACCTTCCGTCATGGAACATGAAAAGTGGGTTTTCCCAGGGGATAATCTTTCCTGTTACACCGGTGTTCACACAGCGTTCCTCGGACGTAAATGAAATGAAAACAAAAGTATTGATTTACAATTATTTTTTTAACTGCCCAAAATTCAGCCGCTTCAACATACATATAAATAACGTATTTCGTGAAAGCAAGACGGGTATGCCCTCGTTCGGTGCGTAATTCAGGTTTATTGCAAATGTCAACGATCTATGATGAAAAAGCTCATCACAGCGAAGTTCTTCTACGGAGGGCGGAGCGATGTCACAACTCTTGGTAGTCAAGATGCATGATCCTGTATCCGATATCAAACCAAATCAAATTTAATGATTAAAAAATGGTGGAGGGGACGTTTTAAGCATGAACCCTAAACATGCAACCCGTATCTCTTGTGAGTGGCAAGCCATTCTTGGAACGGGCCTTAACCTTCCACGTTGTATTGGATTTCAATCCCACTCTTATGTCCACTGTAAGACATTACGTTCTTGGTTTGTATTGTGACAAATGAACAATTATTTTTGCATCTTCATCTTCATCGACAGAGCATGAATCCATTTTTCTTCCCAATTTGATGTCTTCTGACGTTGGGCAGAATTTACATGCTAAGGTTATACTTGTTGAAAATGCCGGTGTTTTTCCAGACCCGTGTCAAACCCGTGCGTACGAAATTCCGGCGAGAGGTCACACTAGTTAATTAAGTAGCCCGACGACAGTTGCGCTGCATGCATTGACTCTTCGGTCATTTCTGTATTGGCACACAATGTTGGAGGCGCGAAAACGACGTCACTTAATGGCTGCGCCATCTGTAGCCGTGCGAAGAACTATAACGTGGGATTTCGAAAAGCACGGCGAGCTTGCCGTGTCTCAAAAGCCCATGTTTCTCAAGACACGGGTTTCTGGAAGCCCGGTGTAATGTTTTTCACTGCCCCAAATTTTTGTACTGAGTGACGCGTTTTTCTGTCGACACTGATTTTTCAGTTTCGGCTAATTTGGGGTAGGGGTTGTATTAGATCCTCAAGAGCCTGCCATAAGGAATTATAAAAAGGGCTTCTGGACATGAGATGAGGCTAAATTGATATCAAAATGAATTTTGCAACGACAAATTGATACTTTTATACTACTTTACCCACAACACTACATAATTCAACAGTCAATTTGGTCGTGTAAAAGGAATGTTCATCAAGGAATGCAAGTCGCCGCAACAGGTCTGAGCCTGGCAGTGGAATGTTGATGTTATCGTAATACTGTATCAAGAAACAAAATTTTCAGCACCGTATGAATGTTAGCTGTCAAATGTGCTCGTCAGTCTCCGAGAAATTGTCACATCGTCAGTGTCGCCTTTACGATCAGTGACGTCATTTCCCCTTTTCGCGGCGGGGTATGAAGGGAGAGGTAATACCCTCTCAAAAAATGTTGACTCCTAATCCACAAATTTTTTAGTTCCATAGTAAACATGTCTAAAAATCTGCGCCATTGTCGTATTGAGCCGTTTTATCGTGTCTGGCGTGTGTTCTATCCACGACTGTCCATGTCTGTAGTATAAATGGACAGCATAATTTTTTGACCAGTCGTATAATTTCCCTTTCATATACATCCAGTTTGACTCCTTGAAATTCGGACGGTGGAAACTACGAGCTTCTGTGTGTATAAGACCTGGATATGTCTCCGCCATCGTTGAAGGAAGGTGGACAGAATGATACGCCCAATTATTGTCGTCAAAATTAGCATACTCTACATGCCAGAGACGGATGAAGGGAGCATTGGGTTTAGATATGATGACACCATTACATAAACCGTAGTCTGTTTCGTAACCCATCGTCGTGTCGTATTTTAATAACGGATCAAATGACCGGAGTGCAATGACGTCCAAGTCCATGTAAATGCCGCCGTATTCCATAATCACCTCCAAACGTACGACGTCCGACATATGCGCGTCATTCACAAGGTTCCGGTGATAAATATGTTTCGGCGGTGCTCGGTATTTTGGCTCTAAAACAGGCACGCGTTTTTGTATCTCCTTCCATAAGTCGCCTTCTGGTAGATTATCATGCCAAAAATATATCACTTTCGGTTTTATGAATTTAAATGCGCTTAAAATACTTATAAAATGGTAAAACCTGAATTTTGCCCGCTGACCACCATACCAGCAAAAATGGACGATTTTTGGGACGGTATTGTTCCACTGGTAATTAAAAGAGGGCGGTTCGTCCGGGCTGATCACAGATTTCAAGCCAAACACTTTTATCGCAGTGTTTTTAAATGTGGCTTGGTCGGAGATGAGCCCTGGAATGTGTATTTTTTCCTGACAACAAGAGGGCGGCACCTTGGTGATGACGTAACCGTAGTAAATAGACCTCGCAGCAAAAATAATCATCCCCATTAACAGCAGTAAGACCAGGAGGACGGATATGCGTCTCTTTGTTGGGCTGAAATGAAAAAAGCAATGCTACAGAACGAGATTACGTAATTATTGCCGGAACTTTATACAGGGGGACATTCCTCACTGTTACACCGGCGGCAGCAATGTCTCCGCTGCACCAGTCGGTTTGTATGCATGATAATTCGTTTTTTGCTGGATCCTTCTATAATTCACCGATAGAGGGCAGGTTACGGTGAAGGACATACACACGTGACATAGCCTGACACGTGGTTTTACATTCTCAAAACTTACAGACTTGTGATCCATTGCACCACTCTTTCCGGGACTTTCTTGAGATGAGCTGACCCTGAAACGAAAATAAACACCGCCAATTACAAATTTGCATATTTCAATGGCAATAGCCGCCTTGATGACGTCACTGTTCCGAAGGTCGAGGCCAAGGTCAGGCTGAAAAAAGGTGGCGTCGCGTCTTGCTTTTGCTTTCAAGCGTGAAAATAGAGTATGTTCCAGGTCGTTTTCAACATGTGCAGTCATATTTGTGAAGAATCAACATTTATTTTCGGTTCGTCAGCACGGACCATGATCGATCGGGGAATTTGATCGGCAGGTTTAAACAAAACGTGGAAATTGGTCCGTGGCAGCCAATAAATATACACATGTTGTTCCGTCATTTCCAGTGTTTGGCGCTACGCCGCCAGCACCCAACATGTGACAAGAAAGTCCCCTGGAATCCAAGGGTGGAATGTGACATACGCCCGTAGCAACCACTTGCGCGGTGTACTGAGCTAGGCAGGGCACTTAAGTACCGGTACGTTTATAAATCCCAAGATAAGCACCCACCTGGCTTAACGGTGCACTTCTAGTTAAGGGGTCTTAAGTTAAGAAGTTTTATGAATACGGGGCGGTGTCAAGATGAAAATATGCCACCAACCAGCAGGCACAATATCGTCCGTTAAAATCACTCCAAAGCGGTGATTTTGAACCACACATCTTCTGCGCAAAAATTAAAAAGAATAAAAGCCTAAAAAACAACTTATTCCAGCGCAGACGAATGTGCAACGAGATAAATAAAGAAGGCCGTCATAATTCTATTCTATAGCCTACCGGAGGTCGCGACTCGTTCCTCAAGTGTGACGGCTCTTTCTTGTTCAAAAACGGCAAACAACATGACTGTCTTTTTTATCATTCCCTGTGAACGGTGTACTACTGAGTACATCACTGTGACACACAGCACTATATCCTACTGTGGACTCTGGGGTACCCGAACTCGACACTTCGGTAAATATTGGTTCAGACGAATCATCAGGTCCCGTAGCTCGGTCGGTGTTTGCGAAATACACGTTGAACTGTCAGAGTTTGAGTTGAGAACGTGATTCCATGTACACCGCTTTTCCCAGTCACTGTTCCGTCTCCCAAGCCGTGCATACGACCACCAAAAATATCCTCCAGCAATGTCATCGAGGTAGTGTGCAGATAGCCAAAATGAAAGTTACACTTCTCGTCATAGTTCCTCTACTTATATAAACTTTGGGAGTTTTTGCCACCGAATTTCCACAAACTTCGAACCGGGGTGGGCCAATGTCGGCCAAAGCGTTACACTGTGTAGATCCTCTACAGAACGTCGTGGAAATTCGGAAGCAAAAACGTGTCAAATTTCGAAGGTGATGCGCCGGTGTCGGCAAAGAGTTGCACTGTCCATCACATCTCGGGACGATGCATGGAGTGTGACGGCGTTATTGTACCGTAAACCAGTATTGTTCCGAGAAATCTCACGTGAGCGTCCCCAGGCAGACACACACTTCACCAGCGCCCAGCTTCAGGTGAATTTATGTCTGTTATCGACGAATGAAGGCTGAAAATCGGTGCTGGGCACGCAACCCTGATTTTCCGAATTCAGTATCGACGATGCGTCCTCCAACCGCAGGGCTTTGGTCTCTCTCATCTTCATACACGTATAAAGAGGCGCGTGACAAAAGCTCTGCTGTGGGAGACTGACGATTACAACACCATGGCCCGTATTTTAGAATGCTCCTTCTCAACGTAAAGGAGTTCCTCAAGGCTAGTTTTCAACAGGAAAACAATAGCCTTGAGGATCTCCTTTATCATTTACGTTGAGGAGCATCCTAAAATACGGACCCATATCTCAACCACATGAAACAAAATACTTACTTCTACGGCGTTTTTTAATCCATGAATCATAATTCGTCATCACCAGTCCAAGCGGCATGTTTTCGTAAAAGTTAGACAGCTTTGGGCAAACACAGTTTGGCGAAATGTTGGGACTGAAGTAAACTCGTTGAGGGCATGTGTAATCACCTTTCCTCATTTAGTAGGCCTGCCTATGCATCAAAACTGCGCTAATGACCCTAAGCCGATTCTTCACCCCCCGCACAGAGGGTAACAATAGGGCTCAAGTTAGGGACACGGCTTGTGCTGATAGGCCTAGGCCTAGTCCTACATGTGTGGACGAAATTACCTATTTGGTGCTGCCCTTCACACAGGTGTATGACAGTTTACAACGCAGAGACATTAGGAGACGAGAACCCCCATGGAGAGGGTCATAGCTGCCCACACACGATTAATATTATTGCGCAATATGAGAATCACAATGGGCAATTACCGTTTTTCTGATTGTACATGTATTACACGTACCAATCTGCAACTTTTCTACATTTGTACTTCTTTTGTACGAAATAATTGATATATATAATATTATTGTCGATCTTTCTTCTAATTATCACCCATTTGGGCCCCATATTGTGCAATAATATTGCACCGTGTATGGGCGGCTAAAAAATTATGCCCCTATTTTCCTCATTAGGCCTACACGCATGCCTTGAGCTTGCTCACCCACGGCTGTTCGACCATTTACCCCTAATTTGGTTGTGTCAGTCATCGACTTGAACCTGATGCCCAGTTCGCCAACTAATAACTAAATGAAAGTAATTTTACCTGCCTTGATCCATCGCAACCAACATTTCCATCATTTTGGGATAAAACTCGGCCATCTTTCCCCCTCAACTTTTTCATACTTGTCATGATCTCAGAGACACGATCTCATAAACGTAATCTCGCAGACGCGATCTCACAGAGATGATATCGTCGCAGACACGTGATCTCACAAACGTTTTTGTATTTGATTTTTCCATCAGGGCCGAAGCCATAGCATTATTGGCCCTGTAGGCCTAAGTACGGAAGAGACCATTTCTAGCTACTCATGTTCCTCACTTGGATGAGGTCCTTGCAAAGAGACAAGGCACCACAGCTATTACTGTCCGCCATGCGATGGACGTGAAGAGCCGGGAATGAATCCCACAGATGTCGCAGACGTGAATTTGTATGTCTGCTGCCAGTTTTACCCTAGAACTGTGAACTTACCTTTCTCATAAGCACGAGGATGACCATGTTGATGATGAGGTGGAGGAGGGGTAGAATTGACAGCCATGAAGCAGGTCCTACCACAAACACAACAGAAAAGCGTAGCTCAGAAGAGATAGCGCAGCTCAAACATGTCCCTGTCCTTGTCATGATGACACAACTCAAACTACATGTAAATACAGTTGAATGCAGGATTTAACTAAACATGTGTGTGTATGCTGCAATTGTTCCAGTGCGGGCGTCAGCTGCAGTTGCTGAAAGGCATGCCGTAAGCGCGTTCTCATTAAAGGCAAACCTGTAATGATTTCCAAACGAGCGTCTTTGCATTGTTTATTTGTGTCCTTTATCTTGATATGACCAAAGTATCATGGAGAAATGTCTTCAAGAAAAAAGTCACGAATAAAGTTTCGAAAAACGTCCCGCCCAAATTCCTCACAGCTGGTCTGCGTGCTTCCACCCTAACGGTTAGTCTCAGTCATTCAGCCGCTGGCGCGAATCTGGGAATCGCAAAGCTACACTGCGGATCAAAACGGCTGACTGCGTCAGACTACCGACAGATCATCGGTTGACGCCCGATGGGACGAGATTTCAAACTGCGTTCAGAGGAACATGTTGGCCATTCTTGGCTAAAGGCAAATTCATACTTTGCGTTTTGCGCTTTGCGCTTGTCCGTTTCCTCTGTGAGTGCGTGGTAGAAAAAGTAATTTTATTATTGGTACCACAGATAAACAACGGACAAGCGCAAAGCGCAAAACGGAGAAGTATGAATCTAGCTTTAGACCTGTTGGCTTTGAACTTTGAAGAGAGGGCAAGTCAATATTTTAATGGATCATGGACGTGGAGAAGGAAATATTGGGCGACGTCCAAAAAGAGGGTCAATGACGGGCCGATAATAGGAACACGTATAGTTCTCCTATCATGTGTTCGAACCTTTTGTGCATATATCTGAAATATCTCGATGACCTGGCGTTTTCATGATTCAAAATCGTCAGAAAGATTGAGTAAATTTACTAAAGATAAACAGTGACGTCTGTTGTTTACAGAGCATTTTGCGAGTCCATTTTGTCTGTGTGGACTGCGTGGAGGACTAATACACAACTACAGATGATTGGTTTTCAGCAGGCTGACAGAGACAGGAACGCTGCACATCTTGATACAGATATTTGGATAGCAGGCTGTGACAGATTCAGGAAAAAATCAGTTAGAATCAGTTAAAAAGATCAGTTAAAAATGAATATTATTGGATTTTTCGATTAAAAATCCATCTGCTGACGAACTGAAATTACTGAGATCTATTTGAACAGCTTTCAATGAGTTTGACCGCATTAGGTTTTGTTTGCACGTCGCAATTCCAAAATCACATCTAACGCCAGTTGCAGACGGTCAAATTTCGAAATGAAATTTACACCGTAGGGCCTGTTGGGTTAATCCATAGCCACAGACGTACGAGGGTCGTAAGCTTTCAATAAAAGTTGACCGGGTAACGGACGGTCATCAGTATAGTGTACAATGTACATGTATGTCTCTCTCGCATCCCTCACTCTAGGTGTCCAAAGCTGGAAGGCATACACCCAATTTCTCGTAAAATATAGAGGGGGAATTACTTGTACGAAAAATGTAAAACGTACGTTTGGTGTTGAGAGGAGGACATTTTGATATGTTAATTAGGAAGAATGTTGCTCTCTGATGCTTGTAGTTGGAATAAATTTGCATAATTTCTCTCAAGTGGACCGGATCCATATATCCAGGTGTATCTACGTATACATCATGTGTGCACGCACACCTGTACATCTCCATGAGGCAAGCTCTCAACAAGTGGTGAATGCAGAAGGACTTGACACAATAATATTGTATATTTTCGTCCCATTCTTAGTCTGTGGAACGGAAAAATGGTCACCAACGTTCCTACAGGAATGAAAATCATGTATCGGTCTGCGTTTAGCCAAAAATGATCAGCGGGTTTTTGGTTACCGGTGTTGTAATGATGTTCGTACGTTACCACGAGACAACACGTTCCTGGGACAGGAACTGTGTACCTTTCCTGATGGTGTATTGAACGAGGCTTTGCTTGTCCACCATTTTTCATGCGAAAAAAAATCATGCAATTTTCCATTTTCCGAACGACAATAAACGGTGCAAATCTGGTATAGGTTTGGTAGTGACACTTCCTTACATTGTCAAGAGACTTGAAGGTGTTGCTGATTTGTATTTGTAGGCTATTACCTTTTTCCGTCAGGGCTGAAGCCATAGCTTTATTGGCCCTGGTAAGTACGGAAGAGGCCATCTCAATAGGAGCAGTCAGCCGCGCATATTGCTAACAGATGGCAGCACAGTCTTAGCGGACCAAATGTACAGGAAATCTATTATGATCGCTGCTCGATCGATAATGACTGGGTCCGCTAGATGCATTGAATTGGGCCCTAGTGACACCTAGTGGTCAACTCGCTGACAGCTCCTATTAGCTACTCGTGTTCCTCACTTGGATCATGGGGTCTTTACTTGCCCTTGCAAAGGAACAAAGTACAAGGCACCACGGCTTGCTGTCCATGCGACGGACGTGAAGAGCCGGGAATGAAATCCCATGCGGGATTCGAACCCGCGACCTGCCGTGTTGCTGATTTCATAAACTGAACATCTTTTTCACCTATATGTTGCGCATCTCTAAAGGTATAGCCCACACATAGACGGACACTGTGTAAACTTTGAAATAAAGTCAATATACTTGACCCGAACGATTTCTTTCATAGCGCACGCCGCGTCAGTACTGAACGTTTGGAGAGAATGACGTGTAAAGACGACCCCCCCCCCCCCAAGAAGGGTACAGGCCTACAGGGGGACATGATTTCATTCAAAATGATTCCATTTTCTCTGAGATCTCCTAAAAAGAACCTCCTGGTTTCCAAAGCAAATTTCGTTAGAAGCAATAGAGCATAAGACACGGTTTTAAAGAGTCTTTTGATTTTCACGGATTTCATGTCCTGAGGTGATATCCATTTAATCTTGGTGCCGTTGGAGGGTGGTGTGTTAGGCCCCTATTTTTCATCTACTTAAGATGAAGCTGTATATGGTCCAGACATAACCAGTCCGTGAGGGTCCAGAGGCGGATCCAGGATTTGTGAAAAGAAGGGACGCCCTGTGCTAGACACATTGAAATCTGTGGTGAATTTCAATGATTTGCTCCAAATTTTCGAATTTCGCGGTCGCTTCGACAGATTTGTTGGCCAAAAGGGGAGGCAAGCCCCCCCCCTGGATCCGCGCTTGGGGGTCCTTACTTTTGAACAGCCTGGGGCGAGATGCGTTTCACATGGCAGAAAATTTCATCGGACGACCATTGAAATCGACACAATTCGTCCTCGATTGAGTCACCATACAAGGAGAATTTCTCCACAAAATTTCGATGAAATAATCCACTGTTTTTAATACATTTTTACTTACGTTTTAGGATCCCGCAGTATCCAACTTTCGGTAATTTCATAAACGATCTCCCCGCCCGGTGTTGGACGCGTGAATCGGCGGCCATGATTATAAGAAGTGTGTCATCGATTGACCCGAGCTGTGCCGAATCATTGGCGATATCACAAATGTTTTAGATATAAAGATATAAATTTGATTGTCATTCAGTAAGTAAAGCCAAACACCAAGTAATAGATTACGAATATGTCACCAAATATGATAAAGAACTGACTCAATGTAGTGGAAAGTTTGCCCATTATATAAATACAATGTAGGCTCCGTACATTGAGAACATTTTTCGTAACTTGTGGTATGCGTGTGTGCATGACCAAAAAAGTTAGCTAAAGAAAAGGGCAGAGAAAAAAGGGTTTATTTAGATGGTGGAAAACGACGAAGAGGGCCCGGACGCCAGTGTGATAGGATATAATGCCCCTCCTCCTGGATGTCCGCCTGTTTTCGTTGTCACCAGATTAAGGGTTCTTGGTCTCAGAGTTCAATTGAATAGAGCCGCTTAAATCCGTAAAACTGCGTCTGCATGGGGCATCCGTTAGCGCGGTGGGGAAGGCATGAGATTCTTTCACACCGGTGTAACGTTTTTCGTTGTTCCCAATCTATTAGTGTTCCCCTCCTATTGTCTGACGGAGTGAATAAGCTGCGACCTGACACACAGAGAAACATGCACTTGTCGATCCATCTCCCAGTGTTTCACAAACAAGAAAGGGACACACTGACACACAGAAACACTGGCAGATGTTACACTTGTAGCGGGTAGGCCACAGACATGCTGAGTATCCGCCAAATTTCCTGACGATCTTATCTCCTTTTGCTGCGCAAGTTAGACCTGTACCGGTACTGGTATAATTATTAAAATCTTTTTTAAAAACAAGTGGAATCTTATAAGTTTTTTTAGTAAATCGGTCATTTCACTTACCCATTGTATTATGTGTTTTGTTTAACATCCCAGGCTCGCCTCCCACAGTCACACATTAGGCAACATCTCATCAGTGATGTCCTGATCTGCTTTGAGAGAGGAAACCACACACATCCTGTGGTTATTGATCCAACACGTGGAAACTCAAGAGGTACACCATCGATTGATATGTGACCCGAAACTATGATTAGTCACCGGCTGTGCAACAACCAGGAACGATCTGTCATAACTTGAATTAGATGAACGCTGTAGAATATCGTCATTAGACATATCATGTAAGAAATAATTAGTTGTATACATAAATATCTGTAATAACAGAGGGAATAATGTCTAATGTCTAATTCGTGCCCATCTTTTTTATAATTCATGTGGACAAATCATGGAGTAATTAGCCGTTTCCAATGATGATCAGTAGTAGAAGACCCTTTTTGTCCTTGCATAGGCCTAGGACCTCCAGTTGTAGGCCTACTGTACAAATCAGAAAGGAATCGACGGCCGACACTGCATCAGTAAAGCCTAGGTCACATATCCACCGGGCCCCGTACGATTTTCCCCACCCAGCGGCTTGCCGTGGACTTTAGAGACAGTACGGGTCCATTACGATTTTCATTTTCATTTTCATTTCTACGGTTTCATTCCCAGGGGATCAGGGGCAAGCTAGATATGGGTGGGTCCTGGTGCCCAATAGGGCTTATACGATTTTTTAACCCCTTCACCTGTAAGAGGAAAACCGGACGGGTTGTAATCAAAAGTATAAATAAGTGTGGCCTAATGGTGTCATTTTCCTCTCTAATAAACTGTACATGTTGTATGACGTAATCATCCCGTCGTATCACTGATATCAGATTATGTAACAAAATAGATTGCCTGATTGTCTCATGTAAACACGGGATCATCATTCAGTGAACCTTCACCGCAACGGTAGTTCGACCTTCATATACTATTACTGGAGAAACGGGCGAGTTATTCATCTGAAGCCAGCAGAGCTTTGGGAGTTTCTCGCAGCGCCAGTGCTGCCACCTGTTAAGTAGCGATCTCACTAAGTCCTTAAGGGGGCCTAGAATGCTCCTCAACGTAAAGGAGTTCCTTGACAATAGCCTTGAGGAAACCCTTTACGTTGAGGAGCATTCTAAAATACGGGCCATAATGTTGTCTATCAGCCAAGCCTTTAACCTGATGCAGTATTCTAGCCAGAAATTGTTCCAAACAGGGTGGGATGACTGCATTTTCCTATGATTTTAAGGCCCTGGATTTTCAAACAGGGTGGGAGTACAATTCAAACAGGGTGGTGTAATAGAAAATGCATTGCAAGTTACATTTTTAAACAGGGCGGTAAAATGACCTCTGAATTTTGAACAGGGTGGTACCGCCCTGTAAAACTGGCCTGGCTAGAACACTGCCTGATGTCATCAGAATGAAGAGGACAGTTGAAACACTGAGGGTCTCTGCTGGAGTTTGAACCAATGGCTTCAGAAGGCAGCATGTATTGATAACCCGCCTCACCATTATCAATTTGCCCCGGGTTACCACTAGGTTATCACTGGGTTCGCTGTCAGTCAATGAGACAAATATCGTTCATTGTGACCTGAGGAAGACGTGTATTAAATCCGTCATTTCTCTGTGAAGCCCAGGGATCAAGAGACAAAGAAACTGCAAGAATTCTACTTCAATACAAAATATCATTTATTACTATGTCTGTTCATAACATTCTCCACGATTTCATCAATAGTTCCTTTTTCCTCTGCAAAGTCATCCAAAATGTCCTTTCCAATTGTTCCATCAAACAAAGCCTTCGGGGTCAGCTCTGACTGATAGATATCTTGTGTCTTGTAGGATACGTATGGCTTGAGCTGAAACCAAGAGGAAAATGTGTGAAAGAAAACTTCACTTAATATTAGGCCCTAGGTTTCCCACTTTGTCCATATTATCAGTCAATCATCACATCAACTTGAAAGTTTTGGGAGAAATCCATGTTTTTAGATTGCACTTACAGGAAAATCTGTTAAATCTGGCACAACAAATTCTGGGATCATTTCTGGCACACTGTGAAACGCGTTTGTCTGTTTATCATAATATCCTGTTGGCTGTGGCGTCTTCCCAACTGAAATGAAACAAATAATCAGATTATATCATTGTGGCAATGAAATATGATTTTTTTAGTGACAATGACAGTTATTCTCAATACTAAAGAAAAGAAGTTTAATCTTGACAACTGTAAAGATATCCGACCAATAAGTGGCCAACCAGTTGATGATTAGGCCTACGCCTACCCCTGGCAGTCAGTGGCAACTACTAGTAACTGCAGTTGTCGTTGGCAGCAGACCCAAGTTTTGTAGTTTAGTTAGGCCTATTTGAATCTTTTTGGGGTCTGACCCAGGGACGGCATATCTAAAGGACTTGACTACAAAGCAGACAAATGAGAATTACATTTGTAACCGTGCCGTCCATAATGTTGAGGGTATTGAGCATTGCCTCCTTTCTTATATTGGTTTATCTCTTTGCCGGTAGGGGGATATTCTCTCCGTGAGTCGAATGGTTTACGAGTTTTTCTGCCGCCTAAAATCGCACTCGTAGTAAAACATCGCGAAATGTTCAACCCACAGCGACAGAATGAACTAGAGTTTGTGATTATGGTATTCATTTCGTCTGTTAATCAATTAAACTGATGATTTAAGGCCCTTTTTGAAGGACATTTCACGAATTTCAGAAACCTCGCAAAATGTGAATTCTTGCATGAAGTTCCATTCAAAGTGACTTTTCTGTCGCGCTGTTGTTTCTGAGCCGTGTGAATCCGTGATGACGTCATCCATCGTACCCACAAAGTGAATCGTAAAAATCGCAACTTAGGCCAATTCGCAACAACCTCGTACCCAAAAACAAGCAAAACTTTGGGTACGAGGTTAATACTATTTGAAATCTGAATTTGAATTTGAATTTTGACTACAGCGCCTCTAGCAGCCAAACACAAAACTAAGCCGTATACAGCGTGCGTCAAAAATCAGCCAAAGCATGAAAACTTTGACAAAAGCAAAACAAAGTGCCCGTAGGGTAAAGTCGGCAGTAAACGGTCAGCGTCAGTTAACAGACAAACGCCCTAACAAAACCCAGTTCAAAGAAAAGTGGATTTTTGTGGTGAAAAAAAGTATTAATGTGTGTTTCTATTCAGAAAAACTACCCCTCGGACATATTCTCACTGTCAGCTAACAGTTATCGTCGATTTTGATGTTATTTTCAAGAAGTGATAATTTTGTGCGGCAGTAAGCGGACACCATGCTGCTGGGTGGTACCACTTGCACGGAGGGGTGACAAGTTATGTGGTTACGTTTTTGCATCATAATTCTAATCTATTTCAAACAAAACATATGGAATATTATGGTTCTTACCTGATGTAAATCATACTCCAAAAGCTGCTGTCCGGTAACTAACGCACCTGTCTGCTAACTGACTCGAGATTCATTTTCGGAAAAAACTACCTGCACCCCCTACAGGGAAAGTTGTTTGACCCAACCCAGTTTCAAAGTGAGGCTGATTGAGCTAGCTTTCATTCTCAGCCACCGGTTCACATGTCACGCATGCGCAGTGTGTTTCTAGGCCGGAAATGCCTTAGGTGTCCGCTAACTCCCGACTTTACCCTATTTCACCATTTCGTGACATGAACATGATAAATCATGTAAAATAAGATCAAGGCAAGTATATACACGAGAAATAATGCTGGTAATTTTGAGGTTTTGTGTATACCTTGACGTTTAAGGCGCTAAAACTCGCCAAGAAAGTGCCAAGAAAAATTGCAAGAAGAAAGAGAGCATGCCATGCACATGATGATTCTGCATGCAGCCTGCACTGCAAGTCACAGACAGGCCGAGGTCTTCAGTCTCAGTGCATCACTCTTTTTCTTTCTGTCAGTCTTCAAAATCCACTGACAGCAGTTGAGTTAGATCAGCAAGAAGAAGGCTTCTCTTTTTTCTTTTAGCCAGGCCTAACTAGGCGTACCGTCCGTACAGCATAGGCCTAGCCCTAGCCAGGCCAGGGCCACAATAAAATTGCCACTTTTGGCGACGGTAAGCGCCACCGGTGGTGATTCCATCATTCTCCAATATTGTAGTCTTGTGTTTCGCCCAGTGTTGGCGAATGTCTGATTACAATTATACAATGCATACGGAGGCACAGGTGCCGGGACGGGAGGACTGTCAGTGTCACAAAAACGGTTATAAACACACAGGAGGCGTAAAACTCGCCTAGGGGGTCAACGCCTCCTGTGTGTTTATAATCCTTTTTGTGACAGTCCTCCAGGCGCCTGTGGTTGTGGATATCCAAGGAACAAGAGTTACTCTGGTCATGGGGCAAAGTGGTAGGCCTAGTTCAACAACATTGTCAATAGAGGTCTCCCTTCCGTGGATATGTTCAGCACAGGATAGGGAAGGAGGACAGGGCCCCTTTAATTCTTACCGATAATTACCGATTCACATTCAGTCATGTCAGACGTGTTCTCCATGTTTCAATTTTGCCATGTGACAACCCTTTTCTTTACAAGTTGAATTCAGTGTGAGTTAATCCTATAAAGTGCAATCAGCTTAGCCATTGTATTATATAGCCATTGGATTAATCCATGAATTGATGTGTGTTTTAATTTTATTAGCACGGTATTATTACTGAATATCATTAAATTGACCTTTTGTGTAACTGACATTCTGAAACAAAGGGACATAATTCGTAAAGGACTTAATGGGAAGTGACACTTTAATAAGCTGGGTGGGCATGAACAGTGTTCTCGCAAAGGGGTTTTCACGTGGCGGGCCACCACGCTGTGTGCCAGGTCTGTCGTGCCGTCTGAGGAAACAAGCTTGTACCACTCCATTTTAACATAGCACGGTCCAGGCTGAAAATATACAGGTTTTAGTCCCTTTGGGGAACTTGTGTTGATGGACCCAGGCACGTCACATCCGTTGCATGGGATAGTAAACCGTGGTGCTGTGTACCTTGTTTCTTTGCAGGGAAGGGTAAGTAAACTATCCCATCCAAGTGAGCTTGAGATGGCCTCTTCCGTACTTACCAGGGCCAATAATGCATTGGCTTCAGCCCTGATGGAAAAATAAAATACAAAGGCCTGATGATAGAGTTCTCTGGCACAAATCTGGAGATACTTGATGATGATGCACCCAGAAAGCTCTCAGAATCCCCCGTATCTAGATTAATTTTCTTAATTACCATCGCTCCAGGAGGTAGACTGGTATGCAACCAGTTAATGGCAGGCAGATGGGTGCTAAAACGGACTACTGAGCGATCGTAAATGGCCCAGATGTTTTAACCCCTTCTCTTCATACTCAGTTAACTGTTCTTACACCTTGAAATATCAAGGCCTACAGTCACTTTGCTTCGGGATATGCTCCACTCCAGCGTAATTCAAAGGCCTAGTGATATGAACCCCTGGTGGTTCAAGATGGTACTACTACTACTACATAGCAAAGTTCAGCATCCAGAATTGGAAGTTTGGGTTGTACCGTATTTATTGGCGTACAAGGCGCGACTTTTTGACCCCAAAAGGGCCTCAAAAACGGGCCTGCGGCTTATAGGAAGGTGCGTTTTATTTAAGGATCAGGGTGGCCAAAAGCACTACCCCTCCAAAAAGTTTTTTGAGGCCCCAAAACCTTGACACAACGGTGATCAAGTTGGATGATGCTGGCAACATGAATGTCAACACGGCGCTAAAACGGTCAAAAGTTCACCTGATCACTCACTTTAAACTGTAAATCCAGTCCTTGCATGCCATCCACAATCATACTAGCCCCCCTAGTCCCTCCATTTGTTGAAAAAAGTTTTTTATTCCCACCCAAAATGAACTTAAACCCATCAAGTTTTTCGTTTCTGTCAGCCACCATCTTGCATGTCTTGACCATGCCATGTTTTCTGATTTGAAATCGAGGCTGGCAGGTGAGGGGGCATCTCATCGTATGGTTTACATGATGATTCACAAGCTATTCATGAATGCTATCAACTCATGTTGAAGAAAGCTGAGATGGCCCCCAACTGTAGTGAAAATGACGTCATAACATCCGGGTCTGACAGCCAGGGGAATACCCCTGGGGAATACCAATATCAGGGTAAAGAACAAGTGAAGGGGAATTAGCATTTTTTTATTCTAGTACACCCTATATGCAAATAATAAAAATATATATATTCAACCCCAAGACAAAACTGTCTTGGAGTAACATTAACAATTTATTTCATTCATCTGGTAAAGAGATGAACATCCTAGAATATTTGACACTGATTTGACACTGAACCAAGAAATATACGAAAGCTGAACGAGACTCTATATAAGCACAGGACAACAGTACAGGAAGTGTAATGGTGTGCTCAGGCATGCTCAAATTGACACCACCGTGTGTTGGTGTGATGCATGTACAGTAGTATAAGGTGCATGTATAGTTGAATGTGCATGGTGTGGGATGCGCCTTATTCACCAGTGCGCTTTATTTATGGATTTGGTAATGGCGTCCAGGGGGTGCGGCTTATATCCCAGTGCGTTTTGTACGCCAATAAATACGGTACTTGTAGTTTCGTTGCTCTCTACCCCAGTCAGTCAGATCTGTGGCCTAGCTATGTTGCTGTTGAGGGCAACAGAACTAGATTGTCTTAGCTGACACGACCATTTTGATGTCCTGTCCAAGTACACGTGTTCCACACAGCTTGAGACCTAGTTCCATTCCCTTTGTATAGATGGCAGCAGTAGTATCTTGTCAGTTTCCCATTGGCAGAGATGGGATGCTCCAGAGAAAGCACCTTTTGATTCAGAATAAGTGCAGTTGGAGGTTGTTTTGGAACCTGGCATGCCTGGTGTATAGTAGAGTTTTGAAGATGGCATGCTGACAGCTACTTTCCTCCTCTCCAGTTTAATTGAAGTTCCCAAAAGTTAACTCAACTTTTCTACCTCGCAATAGGCCATTTCCTGAGCAAAGTTACTATTTAAGAGTGTGAATCCTGCTGAAACTTCATTTTCTGTTACAAACGTTCCTCTTGATCTTCTTTTTTGCTGGTGTGACTTGTTCTATTCTAGTGTTCCCAGAAAGAGTTGTCCCCACTGACCTAAAGTGCTCACTGAGAGCTTTCCAATGAATACCACATGACCTATGTGATGAGTTTCAGACACCTCCCCAGCTTTTATACTTATTTTCATTTTCCCAAAAATTGTCCTTGGCATTGAAAGAGAAAGTGAGAAATCACTCATGTTATCAACCATCGACCTCCACTGATGCTACAAAGTACAAGTAAAAAAGTGTTTGCTTGGTGTAATGTATTACTAAATGTCGTATTTATTCACCTATTTATGGTAAATCATTGACGATTCTCGCACATTATTTTCGTCCATCCCATTACAAGGTTGCGATTGCGGTCAATTATTCGCGCCTGTTAAACGTTGTGTTGGTGTTGAGGAAGATAAATACACAGATTGTTGTCAAAATGCTGCGTTATTGAGGTGATAAATATTTCAAAACAGAATTCATCACATTGGTTGCTTTACAGGAAGATACGGTAGCCATCTTTGTTGTGGCCATCATTTAGGCTTTCATCACCTTGCCGTGGAAACCAGGTGTGAAAACTCTTCCTTGTCAGAGTGGTGTAGTGGAAACATTAGCACCTGTCACCTCTGATGTTCCAGGTTCAATCCCCAATAGAGCTTGTGCAGATGACGTCATCACGGAAAAATCTGCCATCTCGGTTGTCAAATTGACGTCAAACGACATCGGCGACCCACGTGGTGCATTTTGTCGTCAGCGCAAGTGGAGTGTTGCGTCATCAACCATGACGCAATCTACACGTAGCACACTTTGTCATCGATGTCACCATGGTGGACCACCGGTCAAAAGTGACGTCATAATGAGCCACTGCGCAAGCTCTATAGGAGCTGTCAGTCAATTGACAATAGGTGTCACTATGGCCCAGTTCGATGTCTAGCGGACCCATTCCTCTTAAATTGAGCACAAATCAAGAGACTTTTCTTTGTATTGGTCCACCAGACTTTGCTGCCATCTTTTGGCAATAAGGTCCTATTGGACTACTCTTCATACGATAGAGAGGACAACTCTCTTTGACAGGCAGCACAGGTTTTCTCCGGGCACTCTGGTTTCCTCCTGCTGTACATTGAATTCGCCTATTATTATCTACAGAGCTAATAATGAGGTGTTTGGTACTCAGCTCTTAGTTCAGTAAAATCTAAAACCAGGAAACGTTAGCCCTCTGAGGTAGCACCTGATTTTGAACCTACAAGAACAGCCTATAAAACAGATCATAAAGACAAGCAAAGCAAAGATCCGCTAAGTAGCAGTATAAGCGTACCTCAGACAGGTCATCATCTAAAAACTCCTCTGACATGCTCAGATGGAGTAATTAGTCTATCCCAGCCAGACCGAGGTTTTTTCCTGGTTGCCTAGCAACCGGAGACATCAAACATATGCCTGGAGCAGTTGTGTGTTTGGCGTTTTCATCTAATTAGTTGGAGATAATTAACATCTGAGGCTCTGGCGGAAACCGGATGGGTACCAAAGGCAGGCTGGGTTGAGGAGTCGGGTTCCAAAATACATATGAGGAGGGGTGGACTAGTCTGAACCAGAGAGAAGAACTGAATTCAATCAGTAATTATAGTCTCTTCCAAAATCAACGGATGCATCCTTGTAAATTAGAATAAATGTTTGATTTCAACTCTAATTATAGTCTGAAAACGCTTCACATTTTGACCCCCAGTCTCACCAGAAACCTTTCTGGGGAACTCAAAAAGAGCAGCTCATTCAGTGCATCACTTGATTCACCTTTCAGATCAGTTGAGGTTACAATGTGGCGATTTGGCTGGAAATCGAACCCAATGCCTCTTTGTCTGGAGTCCGATACTGACAACTGTGCCACCGCGATTCCGGTGTTGGGCACTCAACTACCAACCAACTTGATCTCTACCCTCTGTGGCTCAACTCGGGCATGTTCATTAGGCTTTGGCGCTCACCGCAGCAACCTGCCTACTCAGCACTGAGAAGTGTTCATGGTAACGTACACGGCGGAGCCACTACCTCCATTACCGCTCCTCTAAAACAAGAAATTAGTGAAGCAGATTAGTTATTGAGTTACCCTTGAGTGAAGTCATCACTGATGCTGCTCACAACTCATCGTTCGAGCGGAACTAAATGACAGCTACCAGATTGCAACAGAAACTGAAGACGGAAAACTTCAGCCGTGAAAATTAAGGCAAAGCATCGGATCTTGGTCTTGACGAGGGGGATCAGGTGGGAGCGTGTAACTTGCAAACAGGCCCGTATATTTCATGGAAGACTAGGCCATGATATCCAAGCGAGTTGTACCTACTGTGCGCTGTGAGCTGAACATGAAAAGCCGATAACTTGTCACTTTTCCTGGAAAAGGCGAAAAAAGTTACGGTACGGGTACAGCCGAAGTTTCCTACTAGGCCTTTAGCAGAGTTCACTCTGCAGATCAAAATATCCAAAAAATTGCTGTTCACCAAAGTTTGCCAAAAGATATATCAGTGGCGGNGCGTTCATTCCTGTGTTTCTCTCGTTCCACAATCTCGCTGACTTCACCGCGTCAATAAATCATACAGGTAGTGGGGAAAGAAGAATGTTTAGAGGTCGAAATTATCTCAACATAACAGCATATTGTTGCTACCTCGTAGTTGGAAAATAAACATATCGCGATGACGCCCCAGTTTTCTTCTGTAGGTAGTGTTTTTTTGTTTGTCTATAGGTGGCGCTGAGAGATATCATGGGGTTGAAGATAGGAAAAACTGCATGTGGTTGAAACAAAATTTTCTGTGTTATCATCGGTTTAGCAAATCAGCCCACCTTCTAGCAACCCTTTTACCATACTTTCAGTTCATCCCCAAACTGTCACACTTTAGACGATATCCAGGCCTAGGCTATATTATGAAGTCCCTTCGAAAGGGAGTGGACATCAATTTGAAACAAATAAGTTGTCAGTGCTATTCTTTCCCCTCCACGTTGTGATGTCAAGTATGGTGGGGTTTGAAAATATTTGGAAATGTCCCGAGGTGTGACTTCTACATGAACCAAATATTTACTATTATTTTGAAAATTGGCCGTGTTTGGCCTGCGACAAAGACCCTCCCCTCCTGTGTAAATAACTAAGATAATTGAAATTAAACAATCTGACAAAATATTGCTCCTACGATTTGTGTGACAACTAATAGATGCATTTTTCTTATCCGAGTGACTAGGCCTAGGCCTATTTGGCAGTTTCCAAGAATGTTTGAATACGCTATGAATTCGAAAGGAAGTTGTCCTTGCCCGAAGGTTTGAACGGAAAGAATAACATGTTGTAAAATTGGGGTCGATTTGTTTCGCATTCAAAATTTCTCTAGTCTTCGTCAACGTTGTGTATAACTGGGTGTCGGTGTTCAAATCAAAACTTCCATTTGCTGGATTGTTGCGTGAAACTCGGCAGCAGTTGATATTGGTGACATAGAGGCAAAAATTCATTTTAAGTGAGCGCCTTATAAAGTTTTGGTCAAGGTCTTAAGGTCATGTTGGTCAAGGTCAAATGGCCAGCAACGACGTCACCACTGTCGTCACATCATGACATTTTGACGTCACCATCTGTGTGTTGACGCTGTGTTCACGCCGTGATGTCACTTGACATTTTGACGGCCAATATGGCGGCATTGTGTCATCATGGAAATGTGATGTCACGTGAAGAACCTCTATAGAGGATGTGCAGCGACGATTGTGACGTCACTGCCGCGACGAGATGCCGCCATGTTGGACGTCATGTCCAACGCATTCGTAGCTTCAGATGACGTCCAACATGGCTGACGTGCGAATTATGATGTCAATGATGACGTCACGTGAAGTTCCTCTATAGCATTTCTATCTTCTTTACCAGGGACACCTTCTCTGGGCCACCCTGTATACTTTGCTTATTTGTATACGACACACTACATTTTCAAGGTTACACAGAACCTGTTTCTTATCGCACTTCACCGTAATAAAATCTTCGAATTCCCCAGAAAATCCACCTGTTGGAATCTAAACACCTTGGGGAAATACGTCCTGAATAATTCTATTAATTCACACACCGGTTTAAGAATTTTAAATTTCTATCCGTGGCCACGTTCCTGCGGTGTTTATTGACATTTTGAATTCTTGCCTGGAGTCAATGGTATTGGCTTCAATTCCAGCGATGAAGTTGAGAAATAAAACCAAGAGAAATGCTGTAAATCTTGCTGCACTGCAGCTGAAGACATGAAAGAGTGTGTATCACTGTTCTTCGGGTACTCCGGTTTCTTTACGTGGCCCTGTCTCCTCCACCACAGGTGCCTGGACCTTCGTAGCTCGGCGCCACGTTGTCTGTAAAACGGGTGTTGTCAGTAAAACGGCCCCTATTTACTCACTGACCGTCGGCGTCCTCCAGGCACCTGTGCCTCCACTAATCTAAAATGCTGTATTTCCCCCATCTCAAACCATCAAAGGCTCACATCGCTACTGTTGCAGACCGCACCAAGAATTGAACGTGGATCTCTTGCGTGCAAGGCAGGCATTCTTCCAACGCCAAAAGACGGGACGTTAGGCTCGAGGGCCGAACACTCCTAAAGGGTGTTAAAAAAGGGCACAGCAGCGCCCCTTTTAGCGGCACAGCGCAGCGTCTCTAAAATGGCCTAGATTATAACCCTGATCACCGTGCCCACTCCGTGGACTTGGTCCAGAGGCCATGTGTCATGAACCCTCGATGGTTTGAGATGTACATGGCATTAGCTATGATTCAGATTTTTACCAACACCAGGTCAATGAGAAAGCTTTACCTTTTCCGTCCAACATGCACTCCATGGTCTATCAAATTAGAACGTGTTACATTTAGAATTATCGTTTCAGCGTTTTTACCTTGTCATATGGAGCACACTGCCGGAACATATGAGAAACTTGTCAAGAACTTCCTGCAGTGAGGTTTTGATGATCAGAAACTTGTGTTTTTTTGTGGCTTCACAGCTGGTACTCTTTAGGAAGGCTTGGTTAGAACACAAGTCAGGTAACAGAGACAGCACCAGGTATCAGTGCAATGACTCCGCTCCTGACATGTGTACATTACAGTTTTACAGCGTGTCTCAAAAAACGACGTGAATTTCAGGACTGCGAGTGAAGCAGGACTTCTCAGGCTGTCAGAGTGGTGTAGTGCAGACAGCGGCGCCTGTCACCTCTGAGGTTCCTAAGTTCGATTCCCCACTGGACCTGCTCTTCTTGTGATAGAGCGGGCGACTCTCTTTGACATTGCATGTTTTCTGTGGGCACTCCGGTTTCCTCCTGTGCCCAGTATTTTCCATAGAAGTTCTTCACTGACGTCACAACGGTCATGTGTGATTGCAAAGAATCGGCCATGTTGACCAGCGACGACGTCAAAATTGTCACGTCATGACATTTTGACGTCACGATCTGTGTGTTGACGCTGTGTTCATGCCGTGATGTCACTTGACATTTTGACCGCGAATATGGCGTCGTCGTGTCGTCATGGAAATGTGACGTCACGTGAAGAACCTCTTTTGAGCCAATCACGCCACATTTCTACTTGCTCTCAATGGATGAAAGTCTCATGCACTTTATTGCCTTCTAAATTGTACAAAACAGAAATCGTGGATCGAATATTCGCCAATTTCCCCTTTGACACTGAATTAGCTGCCAACATCTCATGGTGTCAAAATATTTATACCTCCCCAGCGACGTTGATCCACGCTTGGATAAAATCAGGCCCAACGTCCAATAAAAAATGCGTACCAACTGGGAATATTCCGGCTACCATCCATTGTGTCTTCGAACATAAAATGTCACATTCTAGGAAAATCCTAGACAATAGAGTCCATCCATCTCACCCTAACTTGGCCACATTACTGTGTACATATTTAGTGCGATTCCTCATTGAAATGCTGGTCATGATCCCAGCAAACGATGTCTATACAATGGATTACCACATTGACAATTACCCATCATTTTGGCTTTTGAGCGTCTGCAGCGGTCGGCCGGATTCTGTAGCGGCTACGGCTGCCCGGTCGTGAAAGTCCGCTTAAAGCTCTTGTTAAGGGAAGTTGGTCGCAGCACCTGGGTTTCAGGTTAAGAGAATAACTTCATTTCCAGGGCACAAAAAAGCTTTCACTTTCAGTGTTTAAAAGTTTGATGAATTGATGGTCGTGCGAGATGGCTGCTACCAGTGTGCGAAGATTTCGCTTGCTCTGGTTGGCAGGGCCTACTTGATGCTACGCCATGGCATATCAGAAGTCGTGGGGCACAGGTTTTCTCCCGGCACTCTGGTTTCCTCCTGCTGTACATTGGATTTCCCCAATTTGTCTACAGAGCTATAAATAGAGCTTGAGCCAATGACGTCATGACGAAAAAATCCGCCATCTTGCCAGTCAAACTGACGTCATATGACGTCGTCGACCCACGTGGTGCAGTTTGTCGTCAGCGCAAGTGGAGTGTTGCGTCTTCAACCATGACGCGATTTGCACGTGGTGCACTTTGTCGTTGACTGCCAGCATGGTGGACTGCCGGTCAAACGTGACGTCATAATGAGCCGCGGCTCAAGCTCTATAGATAATGTCCAGTTTTAGCTCTCATCTCAGTCTCAATATTTTCTCCTGATAATCTCAGAATTGCAGAGTCAAGAGCCAAAAAACATTAACTTTGGGTATATTCGCCCCTTGTCAAGTTGATGCACTGTCATCCTCCCATAGCAGGGCTTTGGTCTGACTCCTCTTGATATGCTTGCACACACAGACTGAGAGTGGATGAAGAGTAGCGAGGTAAAAACCCCTGCTGTTGGAGGATGATACACTGTTGCTGGTCGTATCAATGAGATGCATTCCGTGCATGAACCACTCACATCAAAATGTAACGAACCAACTTCAAACAAATGAGAAAATCATCAAAGTAGGAATCCTCGGATTGACCAGAATCTGTGATCACCGCGGTGATGCATAGTAACCATTGACTCATCCTCGACATCCACTTGTTGCCATGACAACCGGGGTAGACAACCCTTCTTGTAATCCTTGTCTGTGATTTATATGGCATGTTTGACGGTTCGCACGAGCTGGGGACAAATTGTATGTCCCCAGCTTTCAGACGCATTCATCAACCCTTTTCTCCTAGAAAGGGTCACGAGGAATAGTTTTGCCGGTTCCTCATTCCACTGATGAAGTTCTTCCAACATTCATTTTGATACCCCCTGTATGTAACTTCAAGAAGATGTTGGTCAAGGTACATTTACAAAAATGCTCAGCAAATCTTCACGAACTCAAAAAAAGCGTTCTCATATCTGCTGATTGCTGTTGAAATATCTCAAACCTTCAATCTTGGTAATTACTGGGTTCCAAGTCATGCGTGGTGGAGATCCAATGAGCTCATTAAAAGTTCAAACAAGTAACACGAAACTTACGCTGAAATGGAGAAATCAACGAAGTTGGCTGACGGCAACCTTCGTGAGGATGCCTTGTCAGTATTTGGAAGATTTGTTTCAACAAGTTGCACTGAATAAACTCAAGTGATCTGTATCATCTTCAGCCAATTTGAGTTCCATAAGTCTTTTGATATTTACCAATGTTGGTTCGGAATCCTGGCTGGTGGCCTCCCATTGCCAGCCTGTGGAGCTACGTCTAAAGGCGCTACTCTGTGTGAAGGTTTCTCGTGCATGAGTTGGTTGTCTATGGGCAATTTGGCTGTCGATTGTGTCATTGGTCAAAACGTATGTCGTAAGGAAACTACACTCGGACCCAGTGGCCTCAAACTCAACTAACCATAGACAATTCTCAAATTGACGTAAACGAGAAAGATCTGCGCACTTCCTCCGATATCGCAACCACAACCTCAGTCTGAAACTGAATGACGTGACGCAGACAACCCACGACAGTGACTTTGTGTCAGCGTCAGAGTCGACCATTGCTGAATCATGGATTGCGTCACGTCAGCTGGTTTCTGATCAAGGTTGTGGTTGCGATTTTGGCGGAAGTGCACAGATCCGCGAATTCAAGAATCGTCTTATTGGAGGGGAGAACTTTGGTTTCAGGCCGAAAACGCTGAATGTTGAGTGTAGGAAAATAACAATGGTGAATTGCCCATCGAGAACCAAATTGCACAAGAAAACTTTCACATGGAGTAGCACCCCAGGGTTTCCGCCAGGATTTTCAAGGAGGGGGAAGAAAAAAAATTAAAAAAACAATTTTTTGTTTGAAAATTTTTTTTTCAAAATTTGTTTTTTTCGTTTTTTTGGTAAAAATGGCCTCCAGAGTCATTTTTACACTCCAGAATGCAAAATTAGTCTTCTTTCTGCATGAAAATTGCGTTTGAAATGTAAGAAATTAAAGAAAAACACTACTGAAGTGAAAATAGTGATATTTGAAAAAGGTTAGTCTGCAAACTTGAGGGGGGATATCCCCTCCTTGAAATTTTTGAGGAGGGGATCATCCCCCTCCCATCTGGGAGAAACACTGCACCCTATGACGCAGCCCTTGCTGCAGCTTGACTTGGTTGGCGAGGGACGAGGGGAGCTTACTGGGGTAACGGAATTACCGTCCCCAT